>PISX010004770.1:0-116652 GCA_004024625.1 Mellivora capensis | reverse complement strand
TTTGATAGGGATTGCATTAAATGTGTAGATTGCTTTAGGTAGCATAGACATTTTCACAATATTTGTTCTTCCAATCCAGGAGCATGGAACATTTTTCCATTTCTTTGTGTCTTCCTCAATTTCTTTCATGAGTACTTTATAGTTTTCTGAGTATAGATTTTTAGCCTCTTTGGTTAGGTTGCTAAGGTGTGTTTTTTGAATAAACTATTTCATCAAAGTTTTCAAGTATACTGGCATAAAAGTGGTATCATACTATATATTTTTTGTTGTCTCTTTATTGCTAAGATTAGTCTTTTGTCTTATTTCTCCAGATGACTCTTACCAGGGAATTGCATATTCAATTGCCTTTTTCAAAAAGCAGGCTTTTAAAAAAAACTTTATTGCACGTTCATTTTCAATTTCACTAATTTCTGCTTTTATTGTTATTATTTCTATAATCTTTCATTGGGTTTGCTCTTTTTTATCTTTTTCTAGTTTTTCTGAGTAAAATGCTTAGTTCACTAATTTTCAGTCTACTGATTTCCCTATGACTTCTTCTTTAATCCATGAATTACTTAGGAAGTGAGTTTATAAATCTCCAAACATGGGAATTTTTAGTTACCTGTGTTAATTAAATCATACTGAGGTCAGGAAAAATCATTTGTGTGATAACAAATCTTTGATATTGGTTGAAACTTACTTTGTAATCTAGTACATGCTCTACTTTTGTACAAATTCTAAGTCTGCTTCAGAGGACGTATTCACTATTTGTTGGGAGAATCCTAAAATATGCCTAATAAATCAGGTTTATTACAGAAAGATCTCCTATGGTCTTACCAACTTTTTAGTCTATTTTATCTACTAGTAAATGAGAGTATAGTGTTAATATTTTCCATTGAGATGGGGATTCTTACTTTTTTCTTATAATTCTGTCCAGTCTTGCTTTTTATGGTTTGAAGCTGTGTTAGCTTCATTTAATGTGTATGTCCATTTAAGATTTCTTTTATGTTCTAGTGAAATAAACCTTTTAGTACCTTTTTTTTTTTACCACTAATAATGCTTTATACCTAAATTCTAATTCTGCTATTAATGTAGATATAACAGTTTTTCTTTGATTTCAATTTGCCTGTTATTTCTTCCCCATGGTTTTACTTTGACTTTCTCATTTGCATGTTTTGGGTGTGTTCCTTACAAAGAACATAGTTTGGTTTTTTTTTTTCATTCAATCTAACCTTATCCATTTTTTAACTGGCCACTTCAGTCCATATATATTTATTGCAATTATTGATATTTGGTTTTTCTGCCTACCATATTTTTCTGCTTCCCAATTTACCTCTTTTTTAAAAATGATTTTCCCCCTTCTCTGCCTCTATCGGACCGATCATGTTTTCCTAGCTTTTGTCCACTAATTTAGAACTTACCATTCATATTCCTATTCCAATTTTATTTCTAAATTTTAAAAAACCCTAAATTTTAACAGGTATGCTTGTCTTAATCTAAAGAAATCTGTATATCCTCTGCTCAAACAATATGCATAGTTAGAAATCTTTAAGCATACCCCCTTCTTCTCTTTTTATATGTGACCTCTGAAAAGAGTATTTCAGAAATGGTCCTGATGTATTACTGTATTGTCATTTCACCATAGCAACAGGTATACTTTAATTATTTTTCGAACTTCAACTCCTTTTCTTAACTATTTTTTTTTTTTAATGTAGGCACCACACCCAGCATGCAGCCTAATGCAGGGTTTAACTAACAACCCTGAGATCAACATCTGAGCTGAGATCAAGAGATGCTTAACCAACTGAACCATCCAGGTGCCCCAAACTCCAACTCTTTAAATAATCAATTTCTCTATAAGGAGACATCTCACTGAAGTGTTTTACAACAGAGGCATCACTGACATTTTAGATGGGACTAGTCTACTGTGCAAAATGTTCCATAAAGGATATTTAGAAACTCTGATCCCTGTTGGCTAAATGCCAGTAGAAATCCTTTCTTCTCCTCCCATAGTGACAAATAAAACTGTACCACACATTATTTCCAAACATTCCCACTGGGAAACTATTTTAATGCATGAAAAAAAGTACAAAAATTACAAAATAAATAGGTTTAGAATTGAAGGACTGAAGAATGGAAAACACTTGTTCCACAGAGGAAATAACAAAAATATCTTTCCTTAAATTCCTTAAGTTTAGGAAACTCATCTTATAAACCAGTTTTCATCATTAACTATACTGTTTTGTTTCCTTTCCATTTAATTTTCTCCAAAATTTTTAGTTGCAGGATATGACTAAGAGGAAGTAACAAAAGATGGAATCATTTTTTATTTTTCCCCAAATCAGGTTTTTCTCCTAAAGAGATATAAAAGCTAAGATAGAACACTGAATTTGTTCACCATTTTAACAAATATTTTTGGGGGGCATCTGGGTGGCTCAGTCAGTTAAGCGCCCAACTCCTGATTTCTTAGGTCATGATCTCAGGGTTGTGAGACAGAGACCCACACCAGGTTCTGTGCTCAACAGGGAGTCTGCTTGAGATTCTCTCTCTCCCTCTCCCACTCCCCACCCCTCAATGCTTGCTGTCTCTCCCTCTCTCTGTCACATAAAGAAATCTTAAAAAAGTTTTTTTGTTGTTCACAATCCTAACATGGTCTCCTATTCACAAACCTGTTGGTGTCCCAAATAATGACATTTCCATCAAATCCTGATGTTACTAAGAGTCTTGTATTAGTATCATATTCGATGTTCTTCACCCAGCTAGTGTGACCATGTAAAGTGCATACTTTGGTGTTCAGTTTTCTCAGATCCCATAGTGCTATTGTAGTGTCATCAGAGCAGGTAGCAAACAGCCGGTTATCAAGAAATCTACAAAGCAGAAAAGAAAAATTGGTTTATTTCATCTCTTGTTAAAGAAAACTTAAGAAACAATCTCTATATTACCTAATAAAGAAAACAAACAAAAAGGACCTCAAACTGCCTGTATAAACCCAGTGATATGGATACCAATAAAAAGTAAGCATAATTCACATAATCACAGGGAAGGACAGTATGATTCAATGAGGACCACAATGTAATTTTATTCATTTGCTTTGTATTACTGATTTTTATTTAGAACTGGATATGGGGTGGATGTTTGAAGAACAGTGCTAGAGAGAAAGAAGAACTTTAGAATCTGTATAGGAAACATAAATGGTAAGAAACAATTTAATAGGAGACAGGAGATTTTGAAGACATAATTGCAGAGGGAGATATATTAAGCATAAAGGGTTCATAATTATGAGAACTAGTTACTCTGCTACAAGTAATGTCTTTCTATTTAGAACAGATTTACATATGAAAATTGCTAATAAAATGCCATATTTTTAATCTATTAATTCAAATGCATTCCCTCAAAAAATCATACTTAGCAATATTTTATTAGGACCAGTTAAGATTATAAAATACACCAATAAAATACTCTATAATTCAGACTTTTAATTATTTTATACTAATTTTCAATCCTTAGTGAGAATATATTTTATACAAATAATTAAAAGATAACAGACCTACCAATCACTCTTGAATTTTTTTTTATTTCTTTTCCCACACTTGAATTTCTGCCTAATTCAACATTAGGATGCTTTCTCTAACATATGCTGTTATATATTACTTCCTAATCTCTGGCAGAGAGAAGAAATTCTGGAACTTCTTCCAAGATAAAATTATACTGAATTATTTTTTATCAGAAATCAACCTCAGTATCCACAAATACCGTAACAACCTTCTTTAAACTTAACAGTTTTAAAATTCCAGGCGTTGTACAAGTGGTTTCTACTACTTGAAACCACTTTCCCCCTACCCCTTGACTTGACACTTCTTTTCTTTTTATTATTATTCAGCTATCATCCGCTCCAGGAAGACTTCCTTCCCTATCCAGACTGGGGTAGATTTACCAATCTTCGGATCTTCCAAGGTACTCTATACTTCTGTCATAACACAATGTACACTGTAAGGAATAACTTCATAAGGCTATAAACTCCTTAAGACAGGGGAAACAGTCTGCATAGTTCATTGTTAGATCTGTAGCTCACAACATACACAGTGCCAGGCATATAATAAGTACTCACAAATATTTATTATGTGTGAATGATATAGGAGTTCACTGCCTAGTGGAGAAGAAATTATAAATACATAATTGTACACAATAATTGCGTGGAATAAGCAAAGAAAAGGGTGGTCAGGAAATACTTTATGGTGGTCGTTTGAACTGATTTTAAAAGATGAGGCAGGCATTCCCTAAGTGACCAAGGGATAAACAAAAGTACAGAGGCATGTAAGGGGATGGTATACTCTGAGAGGCAACAGTAGTTAGGAGTACTGTGTACTAAAAAGTAGAGATAGGAGAATATATCATGGATTTATTCTATTTTAAGTCCCAGTATCTTTTTTTTAATTCTTTAACATCTTTGCATTTTTTAAAGAAGATTTTATTTGAGAAAGAGCACAAGTTGGGGGAGAGTCAGAGGGAGAGAGTGAAGCAGACTCCCCACTTGGCAAAGAGCCTGACGTGGGACTCGATGCAAGAACCCTGGGATCATGACCTGAGCCGAAGGCAGCCACTTAACCAACTGAGCGACCCAGGCAACCCTGAAAATATTTTTCAAATGGAAAGAAGTCTACCATAAAAATAACCACTGTTGGGCGCCTGGGTAGCTCAGTCATTAAGCATCTACCTTCAGCTCAGGTCATGATCCCAGGGTCCTAGGATCAAGCCCCACATCAGGCTCCCCGCTCAGTGTTTGGAAGCCTGCTTCTCCCTCTCCCACTCCCTCTGCTTGTGTTCCCTTTCTCGCTGTGTCTCTCTCTGTCAAATAAATAAATCTTAAAAAAAAAAAAACCCACTGTTATTGATAGTTAGCCTAATTCTTATATTTCAATAATGTCATGTCATAAATATTTTGCCATGTTATTAAAGATTTATCGACAAAATCATTCTTAATGGCTAGCCATTGTATGAATGAACTGTATCTTTTTTCTGTTTTAAACTAATAAGCAACTGTTGGCAGTTTATATTGCTTCCAATTTTTTATGGCTTATACTAAAACTATAAAATAGTTTTATTTAGTGTAAAAATTTATGTAGTGTAAAAAAGTTTACACTAAAAAACACTATGATGAACAACCTAGCAGCTAACTATTAATCACATCCTTCGTTATTTTTCTAAGAACATTCCCAGAAAAAATGTATTGCTAAGTAAACAGGGACTGTTAAAAATGTAAGGCTTTTGATATATACAGCCAAACTATCCTCAAAAGAACATACCAATATGCGGTACCACCAACAGTTAGGAGTGTCCACTTCTCCAAGCCCTGTCACACAGATATTTTTTTAATTCTGCTAAGTGCCCAGAAGAAAAAAAACCTTAAGTAGAAACTTCTATTTTTAATCAAGTTGAACATTTTTCATATTAATTAGATTATTTTCTCTTGTGAATTGCTATTCATGTTCCTTGCTGATTTTCCTACTGTTGTATTTTTATTACAGTTATTCTCTTTATATTAAAGGTAATATACCTGGGGCGCCTGGGTGGCTCAGTGGGTTAAGGCCTCTGCCTTCGGCTCAGGTCATGATCCCAGGGTCCTGGGATCGAGCCCCACATCGGACTCTCTGCTCAGCAGGGAGCCTGCTTCTTCCTCTCTCTCTCTCTGCCTGCCTCTCTGCCTACTTGTGATCTCTGTCTGTTAAATAAATGAATAAAATCTTAAAAAAAAATAAAGGTAATATACCTCAGTTTTTCAAAGACAGTATGTTGAATATATTTTCCACACACACTTTTATTTATATTATGTGGTTTATATATTTTCTTACTATATCCAAATCTTTACTAATCAAAATTGTCAAGTCCATTTTCCCCCCTATGGTTTTATCTTTACTGATTAGGTTTTTATTTATTTTTATTTTTTATTTAATCAACTTATTTATTTATTTATTTATTTTAAAGATTTTATTTATTTATTGACAGACAGAGATCACAGGTAGGCAGAGAGGCAGGCAGAGAGAGAGAGAGAGGAGGAAGCAGGCTCCCCGCTGAGCAGAGAGCCCGATGCGGGGCTCGATCCCAGGACCCTGGGATCATGACCTGAGCCGAAGGCAGAGGCTTTAACCCACTGAGCCACCCAGGTGCCCCATTTTTTTTTTTTTTAAGATTTTATTTATTTGTCAGAGAGAGAGAGAGTGAGAGAGAGCGAGCACAGGCAGACAGAGTGGCAGGCAGAGGCAGAGGGAGAAGCAGGCTCCCTGCCAAGCAAGGAGCCTGATGTGGGACTCGATCCCAGGATGCTGGGATCATGACCTGAGCCGAAGGCAGCTGCTTAACCAACTGAGCCACGCAGGCGTCCCTGGGAAATTAACTTATTTATTTGACAGAGAGATCACCAGCAGACAGAGAGGCAGGCAGAGAGAGAGAAAGAGAGGAGGAAACAGGCTCCCTGCTGAGCAGAGAGCCTGACGCAGGGCTCGATCCCAGCTCGGTCCCAGGATCCTGAGATCATGACCCGAGCTGAAGGCAGAGGCTTAACCCACTGAGCCACCCGGGCTCCCACTGATTAGGTTTTTAAAGTAAAACTATTTTAATGACTTCCTGACAGGAATTAAATGACTGAAAAAAAAAACCCACAATGACAAAGGCTAGTGGAAAGTCAAACTTTTAAAATAAACTGAACATGTCATAGAGCATCTTCTTACATTTAAAAAATTTAGGGAAAAATAATAAGATATTTTATTTAGTTTGCAGAAAATACTTAAAGCACATATGAATTCAAAACCCCAGTGGCATTATACCACCTTAACCCACAGTGGTTGATCCTGAAGGCTGTAGGCAAGAGAATGATATAATTAGATTAAGAGTTTCAAAACGATCTCTGAGGTAGCTAGTTTCTAAAACTGTTGGATTTTTATAAAAAATAAAATGAAATGGGGTATCAGTTTTAAAATTTTTGTCAATAAGGCCATTGAAAAATTACCATTGTTGCATGAAAACGGAAAAATTACCAGTTAATGTCAATAATGTACAAAGAATATAATCTTGGAATAAAAGCTAATAATTCGAATTGAATAAGTTACCTTAATGAAAAATTTAACACTTTGACTTTAGTTTTCTCATTTTGCCTCAAAGTTTACCTGTTAAAAATCTTGGTATTGAAGAATCATTGGTGAAGAGAATAGAAAATTATAGAAAACTAAGAATGTTGATTAGGAGATCAGTTAAAGTACCCACAACTGTTATCCTAAAGCAAGCAGATGCAGAGAATGTAAAGTATTAGACAAATCCTTTGTGATCTGGCTCAATCTTCTCAAATTAAAACTCAGTCTAGCCTAATTAGTTAATAATTGTAAAATGTTTATAACTCCATAGTCTCTAATAAACAGGAGACACTCCATCCACACTGAAATCTATGAGTTTATGAATTATAAAACTGCTCCATATGTTCCCATCAAATCCCAACATATGACTCTAACAGTTCTGGAAACTGGACACCTGGATAAATTGAAGTCTTCATTACCAGAGGATAATTAGTGAGAGATAACAGCAACTGAAATAGAATTTCCTTAAAACGGGTACCAACATTTCATTGTACATGGGAAGGTATTGTCTTTATCTAAAAACCAGAAGCCATAAAAATTTTTAACATTTATTTTACATTTACATAACTATATGCAAATTCTTAGAATAAGACTAAATTAAGTATTTGGGTTTTCCTACATAATCTTTCCATTGAAATTATGGCAGCAAAATATAGCACCCTTACTTCATATTTGAGCTTTGTACTATAATTAGGAAAAGAGTCATTTCTATATAAACTTCAAGGGCTTTATTCATTTTCCCAAGGCCCTTTCCTTAGTGCCATGAAATATTCACATAATTCTCTGAACTATCTATCATGTCCCCATTTCTGTCATTTCCTTTTCTTTAACTAATAACTAGTCTAACTCTATCAGATCCTTATTTGGCAAAGATTTAATATGTAATTGACAAGTTTTCTATTATCACTCTCAGGGTTTTGTGAAATTCTACATCCTTTGCAAGGTAAGAAATTTCATGTTCCCAGTGATACAAGCACTGCATTTACATTACAGTGTTTGAAGTGTATCAATCAGGAAAAGACCAACAAAGACAGTGGGAGGGAAAAGTAGATCCTGGAATATTTAAATAGCCATTGATTTTTTAACTGCCATACCACTAAGTGAATATCCTTATGATAATCTCAAACGTCCTTGTAATCTCTAACCTGGGGGGACCTTGATTATTAAATGGACTCTTAAATCCATATACAGGACCCTCATAAGTGAGAAGTAAACCTGTATAATGGGTTTAAGAATTTAAATTACATCATATTTTTCCCTTACTTTTCCAAAGTATGAAACAACAGAAAATACTCTTCCCAACTATCAATATTTTTATTTTACAAGATAAGCAAACCTTAAAAAATTAAGAAATGACCTAGAAGACATTACTAAGTATGTGTAAAATCATTATCTAGAAAATGCATGCCCACATCTCTGAAAAAGAGAGTGAGGTGGTCTAATTGAACTGAGCATGAATTCTAGCTCTACCGCTTGGTACATATTAAAGATACTGGGCAAATCTCTTTATCTGAGCTGCAACTTCTTTATTCCTTAAGGTGGGTACAATATCTGTTTCACATCAGGATACTGTGAGAATTAATATTGTTAGAAAAGTGCTTCACAAAAGGTTTGGCACATGGCAGGCAGTCAAAAAAATGGTAGCTAATATTATTAATAAGTAATGCACACTTAAGCTCATGCCAGAGGACCCCTCAGATCCTCATGCAAAACTCTTAAGTGATATGTACTTCTAAAAAGCTTCAAAACCTGGTTTTCTAACCAACAGATAAGCAAATTCAAATCTGTAGGTGTGGGGTACTAAAGCAGACACACTGATAACAGTAAATGAAAGCTGACATTGATAAAGAACAAATTCTAACAGCAGATTAGTCAGAGATCATTCTGAGTAGGGGCAAACAACACATCTTTTCTTTTTAAGGTAAGAAAAATTTTAGATCATAAAATATTAAAAACACAAAGAAAACTATGAAGAATATAACAAAAACCTGTGATACCCACCACCCAGCTTTATAAAATTTTAACACTTTGTTATCTTTCAGATTCTTTTGAACATTACAAACACAACTGAAGCACCCTGAATATCCCTCCCCGATCCCATTCCCCTCCCTCCCTCTCCAGAGGAAACCACTATCCAAAATTTGTTTGTCACTCCCTATGCAAGTTTTTAATACCATGAGATCTTAAGTATGTACCCATAACAATGTATAGTTTTGTTTTGCATTCAATTTATTCCATAAACATTTAAATAGCACCCGCTATGTGCTAGGCACAGTTCTAGGTGCCAGGAATAGAACAGAGAACAAATAGACAAATACATGCCCTTATCAAACTTATGTTTGCGTATTTTCAGACTTTATATAAATGGTATCACACTGTATAGCTCATTCTACAATTTGCTTTTCTGGCTCAACCTTGAATTTCTGAGACGTATCTCAGATGCTTCTAGTTCATTTATTTTAACTGATGTATAGTATTCCATTGTATGAGTATTCTGGAATTTATCTTCCTCTTGACGGAAGATTTATTTCCAACTTGAATTAATAATGATTCTATTACAAACCTTCTTTATACATCTCCTTATTTACACGTACTTTAATTTCTTTAAAACTGTTTGATCTTCAATTTTACCAGATATTGCTGAGATGTTCTTCAAAATAATTTTACCAATTATACTTCACCAATGTCCAAGAGTTTCTACTTCTCAACATCTTTGCCAATACTTAGTATTTCTTCATTGTTTATTTTTATTTGCATTTTCATAACTAGAAAGCTTGAAAATTTTTCCATATTTATTGCTCATTTTAGCTTCTTTTATATAATTCTCTGCCTATTTTGCTCCTGGGTTATTGTTTTATATATTCTGCATACTAATCTTTTCTTTGGCTATGTGCATTGAAAACATCTTCTCCCACCTGCCTATAGCTTAACTTCTCACACTGTTATTATCTGTGGTTAGAATGAAGTTTTCAATTTTAATGCAGTTCAACTTAGCAATCCTTTAATGATCTGTGCTTTTTGTATCTTAAAACATCCAATCTCATACTTAGAACATAAATATCTTCTATATTTCTCCTAGAGCTTTTATGGTTTATTTTCATAATTAGGTCTCTAACTCGCAGTTATTTCATATATATAACCAATTCTCTCTTTTCCATTTTCCCCACCACTGATCTGTAACGTCCCTGCAGAGATGGATCAAATGTCCATATATGCATGGGTCTGTTTCAGGAAGTTCTACCCCATTTCATTAGGCACTTAATCTATTCCTGTTCTAAGACTGTGTTTGATATCTGAAGACTACCATCTTAGTCTCCTTCAAAACAGTCTGATATTCCTGGCACTTTGCTATTAAATATGAATTTTTAAGTCAAGTTAAAAAAAAAAACAAACCCTGTTAGTATTTTGATTAAAACTGCACTAAATGTATAGACTAATTTGGAAAGAATTGACTTGTGATACTGAGTTTTCTTCCCCAGAGAAGATTTGCATTTGTTTTTGCAGGTACCTGGCAGTACTATCAACCTGGATCCAATTTAAAACTGTTGGCTACATGGTTTTGAATGTGTGAATTTGGGCGCCACACATGCATGAAGACTGACTTGCGGTTAGACACTCACTGAGGAGATTTTCTGACACCCTTCTACCAATGTCATAGTCTACATGAACAAGGTGGTATATTTCCAGATCACCTTTATGCTGTAAGTATAGCTCTTTGGAGTCCCAGCCTTATGCAGAGTTTTCTACTAGACTCCTCATCTTCAACTGGCCATAGAATTAAGTCTCCTGTCCACTATAACTCCTTACACATACTGAAACATAAGCTCAAGGTCACCTGCACTTGGCAGATGCCTCCAGAGTAAAAGCTAGCTGAATAATATTTACTTCTTTGCATTCTAGCATCTACTTCATTTTTGGCCCTAGGATTCCTTTCTTTCTTATCAGTTCAACTATATATTTTTAAAAATATTTAAAAAATCTTATCCCGCATTTCTATTTTCAGGTGAAAGATTATCCAAGATAGTTTAAAATCTTCTGTAGCTTAATTTTTATCTACTTGATTTACTAGTTTGGGACGAAGTATATTAAAATCTCTCACTATAATTATAGACTTGTAATTCCATATCTGTTTTGTGCTTGTTTTTGTTGCTGCTGTTGTTGTTTTTTTAAATATACAAATTTCAAAATGTATACAAAAGTTCTTCGTTATTATATATTCTTAGTTGATTTTTCCTTTCATTAATATGTACTGTTGCACTTTATCCTTATTAAAGCCTTTAGTCTTCCATCTGTCCAATGATGATAATCTACATTAATTTTCTTTTCCCATTTTTGGGCAGTTTTACTTTTGGTATCTCTACAATTAATATATAGATGATTTTGGTTTTTATTCAAATTGCTGTCTCCGTGTCTTTTAATGAAGAGTATCAATTCATTTATACTTACTGTAAACTACTTATATACTGGGTCTATTTCTATTTCTTGTTTTCTACTTAGCATTCCTTTCCTTTGTTTTATTTATTTATAGCTGTCCCATCTCCCACTGAACTGATCATGTTTTCAATATTCCCTCTCCCCTGACTCGTACTGCTTTGGAAGCTAGCTATACATTGAATGTCTACTATTTTGGTCACCTTTAATTTACTACTTTTTCATTGTATATATTTAATTATATATTGTTCTGAAGAGTCTGAAATTATTTCATATATCTATCTTCTTCCTGAACATGACATGAATCTTACCATATTACACACCACACATTTGTTGTTACTATCTAAAGCTACACTGTCCAGTTTGGTAGCCATTAGCTACATGTGGCTTTCCAATCCTTGGTATGTGGCCAGTCTGAACTGGGTTGTGCTCTAAGTGTAAAACACTGGATTTTGAAAATTTAACATTAGAAAATGAAACTAAAATATCTCAATAATTTTTTAAATGATGACATATTGAAATGATAATATTTTAGTCCTACTGGGATAAATGAAACATTACTAAAAATTAATTTCATGTTTTTTCCTTTTTAATGTTACTACCAGAAAATAAATCAAGACTTTAGGTTTAACTTTGTTTTAAATGTATTCCCCCCAAACCTAAATTATTATCTTTCTGCTAGTAATAATCAATAACATTTATCATTTTACCTAATTAAATTCTTAATTATGAAATAATAGTTTACCTGGATATGATATGGCATTGGACATTATTTTCCCTTAGTATTTAAGATACTACTTCAGAATCTCCTAGCATCAACTGTTGCTGATGAGAAACCTTCTGTTATAATGTTGAATTATACCTCTGTAGTTAATCTGGCTTCTAACTTTGGTGGCTTTTAAGATTTTCTCTTTACCTTTGATATTCTAAAGTTTTACTACAACCTGTCAAAATGTATATTTATCTTTATTTAACCTCCTTGACATTCTAGAGTTTACTTTGGTTCAAGGATTCAGGACCTTCTTTAATGCTAAAAACTCTCTATCTTTGTGTCTTCAAAAATTAGTTCTCCACCAACCTTTGCATCTTCTTTTTCTGTAATTTTTATTATATACACACTGGAGTCTTCAATTAATCCTCTATGTATTTTAAGTACTCTTAGTATTTTTGAACCCATTAATTCTCTCATCAGTGGTGTAAAGGATAAAATTTATCCCATCTTTAAGTTTTTTTATATACTAGTATATTTTTAATTCCTAAGAGTTGTAGTTGGTTCTTTTCCACAGTAATCTGCTCTTGTTTCAACTCTCTTGTTTCATAATTTTGAGTTCTCTTTAAATGGAAAGTATCAGTTAACTTATTTCTTTGAACATCCTAAATATGCTTTAAAGTTTCTTCCAATCAATGGAATACTATGCAGCCGTTAAAAAGAATAAGATCATCCCATGGGTACTAATATGGAATGATCTCTAAATGTTATTAAATGGAAAAGCCGAAGTATATAATTGTGTGTAGAGAATGCTACCATTTATATAAAAGTGTATGTATGTGTGTGTGTATATGCTTGTACATGCATAGACTATCTCAAAAAGGATAGCAAGAAACTGGTAATAGTGGTTGCCTCTGGGGAGGGGAACTGGGTGGCTAGGGGACAGAGGTGGGAGATAGACTTACTTTTCACTGTTTACCCTTTTGTACCTTTGAATTTTGTACCACGTGCATGTATTACCTAGTCAAAAAAAAATAAATAATTTATTTTTAAAAATAGTCTTTGTTGGACTACTCCATAAAATTAATTTCATCCAGAAAATATGCTTGTTTTAGTTGCTGAATTTGTTATGATATGAATATTAGATGTCTTCATGAGTTTTAGAATTTTGGTTATAGGCTTATTTTAAGAATGGTTTTTAATCATTTTTTCCCTCTTTCCTATTTAATGGTTTTATCATTGCCCCAACTTGGATTTCTGAACCCCTAATCCATAGTTAGGCCTTATAATGACATAAAGGCCTTTCAGTTTCATGATGATATTGGAGCTATCAGACATAAGCATTCAATCACTGACTCAGTAATGGCTTCATTCAATTCCTGGCCATGAGGTTGTGTCTTAATCAGACAAAACCCATGACCTCAAGTAGTGAATAACTTTTTCCTTTTTTCAGCCTTTCACAAATGGGACAGGCATTCTAGCCAGTGCACTGTATAGTAATTCTGACCCTGGTTCCTGCCTCTTACGAAGCACTTTAGTACTTTTGATTCTCGACAGGAATTAAAATTACTACACATCAGTACCAGACTCAAAACCCAGTGGGCCTTTGGTTTCAGCCCTATAACAGCTTGTGTCTGTGTTCCATTTCTAGCCCACAAAAACATATATATTGTTTCAAAGCCTGGCTATATCTTTTGTACTATTTATTCTATTGTCCTATGTGTTTAGAGCATAGAGGTTACATCAAAATTCAGTATATTGCTGTAACTAGAAGTAATTTCCCAGTATCTTTTTTCTAACATTAGAAGTAATTAGTATAAAAGGAATATAATCTTACTACATAATGCTTAGAAAATAAAATTACTCATAATCCATTCATTCTAATCCACCCCATATTAGCACTGAAAAATATTTCCTTATCTTCTGCATGTCATATTTTTAACAATTTTTACCATGATTTTAACATATATTGTCCCAAGCATTTGTCCATGTTGATATGTAGTCCCTGTGATCATCATTTTAATGACTGCATATTAATCCACCAAGCTGTTCAACTGTTATTTACTTCCCACATTATTGAGAATTTAAGGTGCTTCCAACATGCTTTTAGAAAGTTCTCTGTGCAAATGTGTTCTTTCCCCTCAACAGTTTGGATTTGAGGGATGAAGGTGAGAGAGACTTAGCAATGGGACTGCCATAATTCTACACAGATCATTAGCCCAAAGACATTGCAGGACTATCATAATACATGGCTGAGGTTCATAATGATGACCCTGATATATGAAGAGAAAAGGTAAAATCATATGTAAGTAAAAAAATGCATTTCAGAAAGATTCTAATCCAAAATGGTTAATATAGCAACTTTTGTAATTAAAGGGATAAGATTCATAAGGTATAAAATTCACAAATCATAAATTCATATCTAGCACTGTGGGCAAGAAATTACAAATTTTCATTGACTTCCAAATTAGAATATTTTGTGTCATACTAATAAACTTCACTATTTCACTAAAATACTAACCTGATATTATTTACACAGTCTTCATGAGCTTCAGAAAGAGTTTTTATGTGCTTTGAAGATATAGGGTCAAAAAGCAGAACTTCAGTCTGTTCACAAGCAACAGTCAGCACCGACCTGAAAGCAAAGGACACATTTAGTTTTCTAGCATTCTCTTATTATTGATATGCACACTTATAATTACACAAGCTATAATGCATAACTTTTTGCCCATGTTAAAACAAATATTTGTAAGATTGAAACTTTTTTTTTTTTTTTAAGATTTTATTTATTTGACAGAGAGAAAGCACAAGTAGGCAGAGCAGCACACAGAGAGAGAGGGAAAGGCAGGCTCTCCACTGAGCAGGGAGCCTGATGCGGGACTCGATCCCAGGACCCTGGGATCATGACCTGAGCCGAAGGCAGTCACTTAACCGACTGAGCCACCCAGGTGCCCCGAAGCTATCTGTTCTTGACAACAGTAGGAAATGGACTCTCAAAATTATGGTGGAGCATAAACTGATACAGCTCAGGTTTGGAGAGTACCCGTATCTATCATGTATATACCTTTTGATATGTGTACCTTTTGACTCAGCAATTTTTTTCTGGGAATTTAATCTAAAGAAATAATCATTTATAAATACAAAGAAGCATGTATAAAGATATACCTCCCCATAATGAGAAATTGAAAGTGACCTAAATGTACGTGAAAGAAGGAATGATTGATCATTTAAGCCATGGTATGTAATACTCTGCAATATCGTGCAATGTTTAAAAAGATAGGGATAGTTTCATATGGATATGAAAGAACTCCAAGACATTTTTAAATTTTTTTTTATTTTTTGGAGAGAGAGAGAGAAATAAGAGTGCGTGTGAGAGAGAGCTGGGGGGTGGGGGTGGGGAGGAGCAGAGGAAGAGGGAGAGAGAGAGAGTCCCAGGCAGGCTCCATGCTCAACGTGAAGCCCAATACAGGGCTTGATCTCATAAGAAAGCAAAAGCAAGAGTCAGATGCCTAACAAACTGAGCCACCCTGGTGTCCCCAAAACATATTTTTAAATGAGGAAAGCTGGTTGTATAATAAACATGCAGATGAGGCAACTTAGGAGAAAAAGTCATATATGACAAATTATATATTTCTTTTTTTTTGACAAATTATATGTTTCTTTTTTTTTCTTTTTAAAGATTTTATTTATTTATTTGACAGAGATTACAAGTAGGCAGAGAGGCAGGCAGAGAGAGGGAGGAGGAAGCAGGCTCCCTGCTGAGCAGAGAGCCCGATGTGGGGCTCGATCCCAAGACCCTGGGACCATGACCTGAGTCGAAGGCAGAGGCTTTAACCCACTGAGCCACCCAGGCGCCCCAAATTATATATTTCTTTATCAGTATCTATTAATATGTACTGAAAAGGGTTTGGCATATATCCTACCAAACCAGTTAGATACAATCAAACTTATTTATCTTATCCTTTATGCTTTTTAGTATTGTCTCTTGTTTCAGCATTTTCCCATTACAAAGTTATATTATTATAAACCTTTTATAAGCCGCATTTTGATTTCTGAAAATCAACTGTTTTTTATTTACTTTTTTTAAAAAAATATTTTATTTATTTATTTGACAGAGATCACAAGTAGGCAGAGAGACCCACAGAGAGAGAGGAAGGGAAGCAGGCTCCCTGCCGAGCAGAGAGCCCGATGTGGGGCTCGATCCCAGGACCCTGAGATCATGACCTAAGCTGAAGGCAGAGGCTTTAACCCACTGAGCCACCTAGGCGCTCCTGTTTTTTATTTACTTTTAAGTCTTAGTTTTTTGTGGACACTGCTCTTTCTGATTCAGATCTAGCAAATGAAATCCTGAATCTTGAAACTGTAGGCCTTCCCAATTTATAGCTCCAATAACAAATGGAATTTGTATATTTAAGATAAAAATAGTGAGACAGGATTTTAAAAAAAAATTTTTTTTAACTAATCTCTATACCCAATGTGTGGCTCGAATTCACAACCCCAAGATCAAGAGTTACATGCTCTACCAACTGAGCCAGCCAGGTGCCCCAAGGTAGATTTTTTTCTTTTTTTTAAAAAGATGTTATTTATTTATTTATTTATTTGACAGAGAGAGATAGTGAGACAGGAAACACAGCAGGGGGAGTGGGAGAGGGAAAAGCAAGCTCCCCACAGAGCAGGGAGTCCAATGCAGGGCTCGATCCCAGTACCCCAGAATCATGACCTGAGCCAAAGGCAGACACTAACCACTGAGCCACCCAGGAGCCCCCCACCCCAAGACAGAATTCTAAAAAGCCAAAAGTTTCTATTCAGAACAAACTTTTTAGATAAAGTGTAAGAGGGGAAAAATCTAAATTAAAGTATTTTCCATATTTAGTAGTCATGAAATTGTCCTTTAAAAGGTGTCTGCTCTGCATAAACCCTTTTTGGAAATATCTGGACTTCAAAACTTGAGTATCTAAAGGATTTTTATGCTAGTTGACCAGCATGAGTAAAAATTAGTATCTGTAATTTTAGAAGATAATAAACAGCCATCTCTTTTTGTTTCTCATTAGAGTTATGGAATGAGCTTTACTCCTTTTTGTGCATAAAAGTGAATCAGGGGTGCCACTGGCTCAGTCGGTTAAGTGTCCAACTCTTGTTTTCGGCTCAGGTCATAATCTCAGGGTTGTGAAATTTAAGTCCTACAGCAGGAGGAGCAGGGTCCTCTGGGCTGGGCATGGAGCCTGCTTAAGATTCTCTCTCTCTCCCTCCTCCTCACCATCCTCTACTCTCTCCCTTTCTAAAACAAACAGAAAGTAAATGAATTAGTGATTCTGGGAGATTCTTGTTAAGAGATGTATAAAACTGACAGTCCTTTCTTTGCTTTAATACAATCTATTTTTGTACATGGCCCGATTTGTAACTTTTTAAAATGAGTATCATTTGTCCCAAAATCAAGCCTATACTTTTCTCATTGGTTTGAAATGTGACCTTGATCACATATGCTGTTTTTTTGGATGCTATATCCTATTCTATGCAATACCACCATACTATTTTAATTTCTAGAAGGTTTTATATATGCAAAGCAAGATGAACATTGCTTTATGAACATTTTTTTGGATGGCTAATATTATGCTTTCTTAATGTTTTCTGAACGCTGGGGGTGGGTGGGGGGCTAATAGTGTGCTTTGTCTTCTAAATGAATTTTAGATATGGCATGTCAGATCCTACCAAAAAATCTTGTTCAGGGGCTGCCTCAGTGACTCAGTTGGTTAAGCAACTGCCTTCAGCTCAGGTCATGATCCCGGAGTCCTGGGATCGAGTCCCAGATTGGGCTCTCAGTTCCATGGGGAGTCTGCTTCTCCCTCTGACCTTCTCCCCTCTCATTCTCTCTCCCTCTCTCTCTCTCAAATAAATAAATAAAATCTTTTAAAAAAAAATCTTGTTCTTATTTTTACTGGGATGCACTGACTTTACAAATTTGGTAGAATTTATATCATTTAATATTGAATCATCCCATCAGTAACATGTCTACCTTCCCACGTATTTGAGATTTTCATAGCATGAGTATCTTAGCAATTCTTGGACCTTTAAACATCCTTATACATTTCAAATCAACTTATCAAGTTATGTACACACAATCACATACAAATCCAGCTATGAGTTTGAGACTATGATAAATCTATAGAAGAGTTTGCATAGAGTGCACCTCGGTGGCATAGTGGGTTAAGTGTCTTGACTCTGGCTCAGGTGGTGATCCCAGGACCCTGAGATCAAGCCTGACTGAGGCTCCCTGCTCACTGGGGAGTCTGTCCCTGTCTTTCTCCTTCTTCCCTCCGCCCATACCCCTGCTTGTGCTCCTTTGGTCTCTCTCAAAAAACAAAATCTTAAAAAAAAAAAAAAAGTTTGCATAGAATTGAGATCATTACAATAAAAAGTCTTTCAGTTTATGTACATGGGGTTTCCATATACCATGGACATTTTCTCCATATGGGTCATGCCTATCTTCTTAGATTTATTCCTGGGTATCTGACACTTTAATGCTTTAATTAATGTTCTTTTTAAAATTTTGCTTTCTTTGTTGTTGGTGTACAAAAATGCAAACTGGTTTTAAAATTATTTATCCATCAATCTTGCTATTTTAATACCTTATCAGTAGGTTATTTTAGGTCTTTTTTTTTTTAAAGATTTTATTCATTCATTTGACAGAGAGAGAAAGCACGAGCACAGCAGGGGGAGCAGCAGGCAGGAGAGGGAGAAGCAGGCTTGAAGAACAGGGAGCCTAATGAGGGGCTCAACCCCAGGACTCTGGAATCATGACCCCAGCTGAAGGTCGATGTCCGAAAACCAAGCCACCCAAGCACCACTATTTTAGGTTTACTCTGTCGATGATCATATTATCTACAAACAAATGCTTTTTTCTTTTTTAATACTTTTTTTGTTACTACACTGGGTTATAACTTTCAGTATAATATATATACTATAGTTAAATAGAAATGTTAATATTAGCAGGCACTCTTGTCATGCCTGATTTTCAAGAATACATTCACTGTTTCATCATTCAGTACAATGTTTGCTGTGCAGTTTGTTTTTCTTTTTTGGGGGGGTGTAGATTCCCATTATTGGATTAAGGAAGTTCTACTTCAAATTTGCTGGCTTTTTTCATTAATGTATTTTCAGTTGCATAAAACAGTTTTCCAGCATTTATTGATATTACCCTGTATTTTCCCTTCAATATGTTAATGTAGCTACTTGCATTGTTTTATATTCTACACTTTTCATTTCTACCATATTGCTTAATTCAGTTGGCTAAAATCGTGGGCTTACATTTCTGGCTTCCCTTCTTTTGCAGATGTTGGCCCTGTAATTTACTAACTGCCATAATTCTCCAATCCCTTCAAACATAAGCTTTTTATATCTTAAATATTTTATATTTTTTCTAGCTTTTCTAATTATTCTCTGTTGAAGGGTTGGTCCAAACCATCTACTTTACGACTTCTGGAAAGCTATAATCTCTGCCTCTTGCATCTGAATATTGATACTTGGGTTTTGTTTTTTTTTTTTAAGACTTTATGTATTGAGAGAAATAGCACAAGTGAGTGGGGAGCAGTGCACAGGGGGAGGGACAAGCAGATTCAGCACTGAGAGAACCAGAAGTGGGACTTGATTCCCCACAACCCGAGCAGAAATCAAGAGTCAGGACACTCACCTGACTAAGCCACCCAGGTACCCTGGGGATTCTCTTGATCAGTATGTTTTTCATTTTTGTCTTTTCAAAGATAAAATTTTCTCTGTTGAGTATTTGTATTGAAATTCCACTCTTTGTTACTATATTTCCTTCCTTCTGCTTTCTTCAGACTTACTTTGCTATTATAGGTAACTTCACTATTCTCTATTTCTTGAGATGGATACTTAGCTCACTAGTTTTCCTTTTCCAGTTTATTTTTTTTAAAGATTTTATTTATTTATTTGTCAGAGAGAGAGAGAGTGAGAGAGAGCGAGCACAGGCAGACACAGTGGCAGGCAGAGGGAGAAGCAGGCTCCCTGCCGAGCAAGGAGCCCGATGTAGGACTCGATCCCAGGATGCTGGGATCATGACCTGAGCCTAAGGCAGCCGCTTAACCAACTGAGCCACCCAGGCGTCCCACCTTTTCCAGTTTATTAATGACTACAATTTTCCTGGTATTTTTTATTTACATCCTACAAGTTTTGAGACATATGGTACTTTCATTATCATTTATCATTTATTATCACTTAATGTTAAATATTTCTAACCTCTGCTATCATTTCTTATTTGGCCCATATGTTATTTATAAATGTTTCTCAACTTGAAAACACATGAGGTTTTTCTAGTTATCTTTTTGTTATTCATTTCAAATGGTCATATTGTACTGAGAAACTGTACTTCCATGATAACATTTTGAAATGTGGCCTTTTAAGTGAAAATCTGTAAATCTTCCATTTTGTTTTAAAAAAAAAAAAGCAACCAGGAGATAGCTGTTACAGTGAAGAACGATATTTTTAAAAGTTTCATATTCAATAGTAATAAAAATTAACATTATGAATAAAAACTTTAAAACATTTTCAAAGTAAACTAACCTATAGATTATATATGCCAAGTGATAGTTCTAATTAAGTTGCTCATCAACTTAATTTCCATTATTTATTAATTTTTAGAAATTGTACCCATAATCTTTTCTTTGACTCAGATGCCCATGTCTGCACCATGAAGAGACATAGGTAATTGCATAAAGCATTTCCAAGAATGTCCACATTAATTGGTAGTCAGTAAGTAACTTGGAGTCTTTGTTAGTAAAAAAATTATTCAGCATCAACAGAATTGTTCATGGAGCTAAATCCTCTTCTTTTTAGGTTTTGCTCAGCGGAATTAAAATTTTTTAGCATTTATAATGCTTGCGGTTAATTTTGTATATGAAACATGTATTCAATTATATTAATAACTAAGCCACAAAAATAATCTGTTGATATATCATGTTTTATTATATCAGACCTAATCCTTCAGCCCAGATGAGAAGTAATGTAATATAAAAGTTAAGAGCAAGCCAGGATACAAATCCTTCATGTTTAATGAACTTTCTGCTTCTGTTTCCTCAACTAAATGTGCTGGGTACTGAGATTTATGTTGGCGGTCATTTTCATTAACAAAATTAGTGTTAGGATGCCTGGGTGGCTCAATCAGTTAAGCGTCTGCCTTTGGCTCAGGTCATGATCCCAGGGTCCTGGAAACGAGTCCAGCATTGGTCTCCTTGCTCAGTGGGGAGCCTGCCTCTCCCTCTGCCTGCTGCTTCCCCTCTTTGTACTCTCTTTCTCTGAAAAATAAAATCCTTAAAAAAATAAAATGAGTGTTACTGACACCTATGATAAGCAGGTATTTAGTGGGTTTTAGCAAACTTATCCCACTGAATAATGGTAAAATTCATTAATAATGATAATATTATTGGTTATAATTGATTATATATTGATTATAATGAATATAACTGATTAATAATTATAAAATTAGGGATCTCCATCCCAGAAGTGATGACATCCATACATCATCCCTATAGGCCCCATTCATCTGCTGTGGATTCTTTTCAGTCATGGAAGTGCACATTATGCCAAGAGAGTTAATTTGTGCCAGCAGTAGTGTTATTACTTTCATCTGACTGCCCTGTTCATCTGTCTGGATCTCCCCAGAGGCTGCAGTTCTCACAAATGACTATGTAAGAATGACCAGGAGGGTGCTTGTGAAAGGCAGACAGCCCCACTGGGGGAACCCAAGTGGTCACTGGGCATTTGCCTATAGATTTTGTTTTTTTGTTGTGGGGAGGGATAAGGAACAATTAGCACTGATGCTGTAGCCCTCAAGTAAGATGTTTTTTTGGCAACTTGCAGTGCCAGCTCTTAACTCTATAGCTGCTATGTAATGGGTTACTCTGAAAGGTTCCATGGAAGACACTCAATGTGCTTGGGGCAGTAACTATTCATCCACTATGGACATGTATCAATATTTTAACAACTGGTACAGCGGAACCAATGTGTACCAGCTGTGAATCAGGCCTGAATGCAGTATACTGCCCTTCAGAGCAAGATTTTAAGTGATGCTGTTCTTAATCTTGTTTTGTGTCTGCCTGAGTTCTACTATAATGTACCTCAAAATCTTCTTCTATGATAAATTTGTTCGTTTTCTCCTTGAAGTTACCAGTTTTTGATACATATATTTAGATCTAAGACTCATTCAAGTTAGTTTTATCTTCCATGTGAATTGAACTTTTATCAGCATACAGTGACCTCCTACCTCAAGTAAAATTTTTTGCCTTAAAGCCTAGTTTGTACGTTAATATAGCTCACCAGCTTTTGTTTAGAATGTATTTGATATATCTTTGTCTATCCTACTAAACATTGAGTACTATTATATTATAATTAGTAACATTTGCACTTATTTTCAGCCATTCTTTGTGCTTTTTATTATCTTTTCTTTTTTCTTTTCCTTTCTTGCTTTCTCTTGGAATATTTTTTTCTCATTCCATTATTTTTTCCTCTAGTAGGGTGGAGATAATGTATTCTTTCTTATCTCTTAATCTCGCAAATTTTATCATGCAAACATTAAAACTTACAGTTAGGGGCACCTGGGTGGCTCAGTGGGTTAAAGCCTCTGCCTTCGGCTCAGGTCATGATCCCAGTGTCCTGGGATCGAGCCCCACACAGGGTTCTCTGCTCAGCAGGGAGCCTGCCCCCCCCCGCCCCCGCCTGCCTCTCTGCCTACTTGTGATCACTGTCTGTCAAATAAATAAATAAAATCTTAAAACAAACAAACAAACATACACAGGGTTGCCTGGCTGGCTCAACTGCAAGAGCATGTTATTGGACCTCAGGGTCATGAGTTTGAGCCCTACACTGGGTGTAGAGATTACTTGAGTAAATAAATAAAAACTTTAAAATATAAAGAAATAAAGAAAAAACATATACACACAAAAAATTCCTTGGATAGCCATTTAATCTCTGGGATTATAAGTGATGTTTAGGTTCTTTTTGCTCATTTATTGCCTAGGTTTTCCAGAGTATGTATCAATTGCAAATTAAATATTGAATTATTATTATTATTTACATTACTAGACTACTTTTTTAAAATTTATTTATTTGTCAGAGAGAGAGCGAGCGAGCACAGGCAGACAGAGTGGCAGGCAGAGGCAGAGGGAGAAGCAGGCTCCCTGCCGAGCAAGGAGCCCCTTGTGGGACTTGATCCCAGGACGCTGGAATCATGACCTGAGCGGAAGGCAGCTGCTTAACCAACATAGCCACCCAGGCGTCCCTACATTACTAGACTATTTTAAGTACCAGAGTACCTAACTACTTTTTACAAAAATGTTTGTAGGGGATAATAATTGTCCAGATTCAAACAGAACTATCAGTAATATATTTATTCTAATAGCACTGGCGATGGGAATTCTTTCTTTAGAACTCATTCTACCCCCCTCATCATGTACCTAAAATCTCACTTCCAAAGGGTAGAAACAGCTAGCTACTTCTGAAAGCCTGACAGAACAGGTAGTAGGGTGGGAGGAGAGGAGTTGGGGTATGGAGAAGAAAGGAACCAAATGTTTATCAGGAACAGATTCTTGATACTTTGAGGAGCTTTAGGAACAGGGTTTTGTTGGAGAGAGAACTGGGGAGGGGATGTTACATGAATAAACTGCAGTAGTTTCTCCTCCCTTACCTGTATTCAGATGCACATTCATTGCTACAGGTTCCATGCAACTGCTGTAAGTAGAAACCCCAGCACCCGGTGTAATTAGGAAGATGCATATGCATTCAGTGAGATGGAATATGATATAACTTCTCACCATGATTTCATATTCTGCTACTTTTCTCCTTTCTCAGCATATTTCAGGTTTTTCTTTAGCAAAATATTTTGCTTTGTTAAGCCATCATTTTTCAGCTTCTCTAACATGACATAGTGGCCCTTCAACCATAGGTTCTTTGACATACTATTTCCTCCATCTGAAATACTTCTATCCCCTCCCCCACCCTATCTTGGTTAATTCATCTTCTACTCATTTTTTCTGTTCTTGGTTAAATGCCATTTCTTCAGGGAAACCTCAAACACCCTTAAAGGAACAACTGGTTCCTTTAAGCCTTTATCTCAGTTTATAAATATGCATTATGAAATATTTAGTATGTTTATTAATATCTTGTCGAACCAATAAATCCTAAGCTTAATAAAAGTGGTGCCATTGATTGGTTTTGCTCACCACTGCAACCTCCGCATCTGTAACACAGCAAGTGCTCAACACCTATTTGCTGAATGAGGGAATGAATAAATGAACTAAGCAAATGACTAGAATCCCAAGTCCTTGATCAGGTAAGAGTTATACTGTCTTCTCAGGGTAGCACTGTGTATTAATTTTTTCCTTTATTGTTGTTGTTCGTGTACTCAGCAAAGTTTTAAAAATACACATTATTCTGGAATTCCCCGTAACACAAAGTAAACCGAAACCAAACATAACTATTTAATCAGCCAGGAAAAAGGCTGGACACCCTAACAGAAGCACGTAGTCTAACCTGGGGTGTTCACAAATGCCCCACATCATAAGACACCTCTCTGCGGCGTCTCAGTATCCTTCAGGGGCAGAGGAACGCACACTTGTCAACCTTCAAGGTTAAGTCAGGCACAGAGTACATGGAACCTGCAGGCTCCCTACGCTTGCCAGCAGCTTTGCTGAGACAAACGCAATCCCGGGATGACAGGGAAAGAATAAGTAATTACTCAGAATGTATTTGCTAGGCATGTGCTGTGTACCAGAGAAGCCTGGCTCTGGCAGACCTGCTGGGTGGCAGGCCCTACAGAGGCGCACAAGTGAGTCCCGAGCCTGCCTACCTCCAAGGGCCGGGCCGGGCCGGGCCGGGCCCTCCAACAGCTACAGAGCGCTTCAGAAAGTGCCGGGGTGCCTGCAGGCCGGCTGCCCCCAACCTGGGCTGCCGCCCACGGGCAGCAGAGGCAGGCGGAGACGGGTACCCGCCCTCCAAGGGGCCGCGCTTACCCGTCGGGCGAGTACTCGAGGTTGAAGACCGCGCCGTGGGTGCGGGTGCTGAGGTACACCGAGTCCGCGGG
The DNA here is from genome assembly GCA_004024625.1 of Mellivora capensis. Taxonomy (NCBI): domain Eukaryota; kingdom Metazoa; phylum Chordata; class Mammalia; order Carnivora; family Mustelidae; genus Mellivora; species Mellivora capensis. The sequence goes on along the minus strand of PISX010004770.1, from coordinate 91,319 downwards.
ATGGATGGAACCATAGAGGTTAGTCATGGTGCGGAAATTGTCCCGCGCCGGGTCCACGAACAGTCCGCGGCCCAGGCTGCGCTCTCTCAGCCACCCGAACAGCCGGGCGCCGGGGCCACCAAGGCCGGCGCCGAGGCCGTGGCGGCCCCGGCTCCCGGCCCTGCAGTCTGGACCAGGTCGCCGGCGCGGCGGGGAGGGTGGTGACAGCTCTCCCTGGGCGGAAGCGGCTGAGGAGTCTAGAGCTCCAGGCGGCCCGAGCTCCCCAGCGCGCGTGGGCAGCGGCAACGAGGGTGCGCCGGGGCGGCGAGGGCTCCGGGAGGGCGACGGGGGAGGGGCTGCGTCAGCCCCGGGAGGCGACGGCGCGGGCGGGGAGGGGAGCGGCCCGGTGGCTGCCACTCGCCCCGAACGGGGTGCCGGCTCCTCATCCCCCGTTCCGGCCGTCCCATCCCCTTCGGGACTACCGGGCCCGAAGGTAAACATGACCAACGCACCCGCCCCCCGCCGCAGCCCCGCCGGCCGACACCTCAGCTCTCCCGCTCCAGCCACCACTTCCGGCGTGCGACCGCCTAACCCCGCCGGCTGGGAAACACGCGCCGCCCTTGGCTACCATCCGTTGGGGACCACGAAAGCGGGGACACCGCCCACCGCGGACGCTTTATCCCGGAGGGACCTTGACCGGCAATGACCAGCTGTGTTTTAGCGCCCCGGAGAATGCCCGGGGCGGTGGCACCATTAGGGCACTCCTGGGACAGTCGGTAGTTGTGAGTCATCGTAACTGTGTGCCTGGGGACGAGTGGGCCTGAAGGTTAAAGGGGTGTACTATGATTATGTTGTTATCCCCAACTTAGGCTAAGGTCAAAAGGGGTTAGAAGTTACCATACTACGTGCAGGGCCCACATAGTAAGTGGCAAGGTGTACTGCCTACTCAGGCTGGGAGTCTAAGGACTCCGGTTCACTACTGTGCTAAAAGCCTAGGCCTGGGACACCTGGGTGATTCAGTCAGTTAGGTGTGGGACTCTCGATTTCAGCTGTCATGATCTCAGGGTGGTGGGATCAAGCCCCTCTCTGGGCCCTGGGCTCAGCAGGGAGTGGGTTTTAGTTTCTCTCTCTGCCCTTCCCCCTTGCTCGCTCTCTCTCAAATAAAAAAAATCTTAAAAAAAAAAAAAAAAAGGCAAAATACAAACCAAGTCTATACAGGGCCTGGAAAATGGGGTCTATTGGTGCCCCCTGAATATCTGTCCAAGTCCCAGCTACTGGCCAGTAGGTCAAGATTTTTTTTTTTTTAAGATTTTATTTATTTATTTGAGAGAGAATGAGTGAGAGAGAGCATGAGAGAGGAGAAGGTCGGAGGGAGAAGCGGACTCCCCAAGGAGCAGGGAGCCTGATGTGGGACGAGATCCTGCAAGTCTGGGATCGTGACCTGAGCTGAAGGCAGTTGCCCAACCAACTGAGCCACGCAGGCGCCCTAGGTCAAGATTTTATAAGGCCAAAGTCGTCCTCTCCTCAGGAAGGAGCATATGCATATATCCAGCAGGAGTCACTGAGTGGAGCTGAAGACCTAAATCAAATCAACCTTACGAACGACAGAGCCCAAGGTCAAATCCTGCTTATATGTACCAGGCAGGGCACAGAGGGCATGACAGATGCAAGGCCGGTACTTTACTGCTGGTAAAGATCAGTAAATAGAACTCGTTTGTTTAAAAAAAAAAAAAAAAAAAAGCTAACAGGATCTGGGGTGGTTCTTGGGAAGGGAAGGAGTCTTCAATAAAGGAAAGCTTGAGGTACAAGGAAAGGTAGATACAAGAACTGACAATTCTTCTAGGCCTTGATTGAGAGCTATGTTGTAGAAAGCTCACATCCGATGACTGAGGACAAACCTGGAGGATCTTTGCAGGATCTCTACAGTAAAGGAATGAGATTCAGAGGGCTGAACATTCAGCAGGTCTTCCATCAGGAAAGTTAGTAGTTCTTCAGTCTCTAGTCCATGAGCTGAATGAAAAAAGGGCAAGAAGAAAGCATCTTGAGTTCAGAATAGCAGCCATTCCTCTGGAGATATTCTCCATGTTGCCCCCACAAAAACTTAATAGAGGTCCTCTGCTTGACCCCGAAGTTATGGCCAGTGACTAAAATTTTATGCTCTATAAAACACTGACCATTCACCAATATTATTAATTTTTAATAGGTAAAATAAAAATTTTTAAAGGTTACATAGCCCAAGGTATTTAAGATATAATTCCAACAGAAAAACAAAAGCTCTGCAATGAAATTTTGTGCTGCCTCAAGAAAATCAGACTTCACAGTTGAGGCAATTTGAAATTAACACAGTATAGTTCCAAAACTGATTAAGAAATGTTCACTAGGGGCGCCTGGGTGGTTCAGTGGGTTAAAGCCTCTGCTTTTGGCTCAGGTCATGATCCCAGGGTCCCAGGATCGAGCCCCGCATTGGGCTCACTGCTCCGCGGACAGCCTGCTTCCTCCTCTCTCTCCCTGCCTGCCTCTCTTGCCTACTTGTAATCTCTGTCTGTCAAATAAATAAATAAAATCTTTAAAAAAAAATGTTCACTAACAATTTAGAGAATCTGGAAGCCAAATGGGAAGAAAACATTTTGTAGGTTTGCACGTACCTCTATCAGAGAATGAGAATTATTCTTAAGAAAATAACCAAAAAAGACAGTCGCAGCTGTAACAGAGAATGAGACATTCAGTAATGCCAAGGGTTTTTTTTCTTATGCTTCTATTTAAAATGTGAGTCCTCACTTACCAAATATTTTTTGCTAAAAGCTAAAATAATAAATTACCATAAGGACTAAAATTCTATTGAGATGATCATGACTTTACAACCCAACCCATCAGCAAAATAAACAAATAAAATAAAAATTTACTGGAAGTTAACTGAGAAGGCACTAAAGATGGATTAACTCTGACTGCTCCTATTTACCCATTGCCTTTGAGAGCCTTTTTTTTTTTTAAGATTTCATTTATTTATTTGACAGAGGGAGAGAGATCACAAGTAGGCAAAGCAACAGGCAGAGAGAGAGGAGGAAGCGGGCTCCCTACTGAACAGAGAGCCTGATGTGGGGCTTGATCCCAGGACCCTGAAATCATGACTTGGGCCAAAGGCAGAGGTCTAACCCACTGAGCCACGCAGGCGCCCCTTGAGAGCCTTTAAATACAACCATGTCGTGTTAACAAGGAACTGACTGCAAATTACAGTCCATATAGACCAATTTCTATGTAACACTATTTTCAAATGTTAAAAAATGCTCAACTTCAACAGCTCAGCTTCATAGATACCAGTTCATCAAGAAAGCATCCTCTATACGTCTTTGCCCTAATGTTCCTTTTAGATCACAACACAAGGAAACAATTGGCAAACATTTCCCGTAGGCCCAGGTATCACATGTCCCTGGATACTCCCAACACTTTAGGATCTATCTCACTGAGCAGGCAGGGAGCAAATTCATTTACTTTCTTCCCTATCCACTGACTAGATGGTTTGTTTTTGTTTTTAATTTGACAGACAGAGATCACAAGTAGGCAGAGAGGCAGGCAGAGAGAGGGAGGAGGAAGCAGGCTTCCCGCTGAGCAGAGAGCCCAATTCGGGGCTCGATCCCAGGACCCTGGGATCATGACCTGAGCCGAAGGCAGAGGCTTTAACCCACTGAGCCACCCAGGCACCCCTGACTAGATGTTTTTAAACAATTACTTCCCAAGTAATGTAGTTTGCCTGAAATACAAACATTTACCTTTCTGTTTAGGCTTTTATACTTTGGGAGCAGCAGCTGATTTACTCTTGATATCTTTGACATTGTTGGTTCTGCCCATCAACACAATTCCTTGCTGTGAACAAGATGAGCAAGCCAGCTGGACATGGCAAATAAAGCTGAAATGGCAGTGATAATCCCAAGCATCTTCTTGACTGAATCCATGCATCTCTAGCTTTCTGAACTGGTCATCTGTTATGTCATCAGCTTGGGAAATAGCAAGTGCCAACTCCAGCACTGCCTTTTCCCTAGCAGGGAGGTCAGACTTTCTCCAGTTCACATGGACCTGCAAGAGAACACAGTCAAAAGCAGAATCTCTGTTCATCATAATATAGCCAATAAAACAAAAGGTCTAACAAAATGAGAAAACCCAAAGTTAGAATAAAGGGCAAAGTCAGGACAAAATAAACTTTCCAATGGAATACAAACCTGAAACTGGCTCAGCCCCACCTCTGCCAATAAGTCTTCTTTGCTCACTCCAATTACAAGCATGTCTTGCTCCTCTAAATACTTACAGCACCAAAAATCTCAGACCCAAGACTCAGACACTCAGACACTCTTAAGTACATAAGGACCCCAAGTCCATACTTTTTCTTATGAGTCAAGAGAAGCTCAGTTAATTATCCCTTTGTCCCCAATTAATCCAAACAAGACACAATATTTGCAAAATTAATAGCTGACACTAAGCAAATACTATGTGCTAAGAATGTGCTCAATGCTTCATATTCATTATCTTCTTATAAAAATCCCAGGAAGCACTATTTTATTATTGTCCCCATTTTATTGGCAAAGAAACCAAAGCTCAGAGAATAACTAAACCAAAACCAAACTAACTAACAAAAATAACTAAACTAAGACATTTCTTAGAATTTAGGTTTACTGGGGCGCCTGAGTGGCTCAGTGGGTTAAAACCTCTGCCTTCAGCTCGGGTCATGATCCCAGGGTCCTGGGATGGAGCCCCGCATCGGGCTCTCTGCTCAGCAGGGAGCCTGCTTCCCTTCCTCTCTCTGCCTGCCTCTCTGCCTACTTGTGATCTCTCTCTGTCAAATAAATAAAAATAAAATCTTTAAAAAAAAAAAAGAATTTAGGTTTACTAATTTCCTACCTTTACAAAGGACCTGGTGATGCTCAGTTTTTTTCTTCTTCTCTCTTTTTTTTAAAGTAGGCTCCACACCCAGCATAGAGCCCAACGTGGGGCTTGAACTCATGACCCTGAGATCAAGAACTGAGTTGAGATTAAGAATCAGAAACGGTTTTTTAGAAGTTTATTTATTTTTATTTTTTATTTTTTAAAGATTACTTATTTGACAGGCAAAGATCACAGTAGGCAGAGAGGCAGGCAGAGGCGGGGTGGGGGGTGGAAGCAGGTTCCCCACTGAGCAGAGAGCCAGACACAGGGTTCGATCCCAGCACCCTGAGATCATGACCTGAGCTGAAGGCAAAGGCTTAACAACCCACTGACCCACCCAGGCGCCCCAGAAATTTATTTATTGATTGATGATTTTTAGTTGTTTTTTTTTAAAAGATTTTTTTATTTATTTGACAGACAGAGATCACAAGTAGGCAGAGAGGCAGGCAGAGAGAGAAGGAAGCAGGCTCCCCGCTGAGCAGAGTGCCCAATGCGGGGCTCGATCCCAGGACCCTGGGACCATGACCTGAGCCGAAAGCAGAGGCTTTAACCCACTGAGCCACCCAGGCGCCCCTGATTTTTAGTTTTTAATTTTAACATATAATGTATTATTAGCCCCAGGGGTACAGGTCTGTGAATCACCAGGTTTACACACTTCACAGCACTCACCATAGCACACATCCTCCCCAATGCCCATAATCCAACCACCCTCTCCCTAACCTCCTTATCCCAGTAACCCTCAGTTTTTTTGTGTGAGATTAAGAGTCTAAGAGTCAGAAACTTAACCAACTAAGCCACCCAGGTGCCTGGTACTCATTTCTAAGAATTAAATTAGTAAGAAGCCTTGATAGTAGTAAAGTACTTTGTTAAGTTCTTTCATATATCCTTCTCCACAACTCTGTAAGGCAGGTAAGGCAGATATCACTATCTCCAGTTTACAAATAAGGAAACTAAGGCCAAGAGAGGTTGAGTGACTTGGCCAAGACCATACCAATGGCCATGGAATTTTGATTTGGGTTTTCAGTATATTTCCTAATGGGATGTTATGGCAGACAACTATTGGCTGCTATCCAACAGTCATTTGTTCCCTCCTCCCTTGACAACAGAACCTGGATATTGTTCAGATATCAAATTGCCACCAGTTTCAGGGAAGGTTAAGTCCTTCTCCAGCCCTAGTGGGTGAATCCTGATTGGTCTAAACCAATTATGGTTATTCTATTCCAATTCTTGGTGACTGATCTAGGAATGGTCATGTGACACCATCCTGCCCAATAAGAAACAAGGGGAAATCAGCTGGGAGCTTTCTTCTCTTGCCAGAAAGAGTATAAGGAAGAGGTACTTTCTCCTAACCCCTTTCAGAATTGTGGAAAGATGTGATGTCTTCTGCTGCTATAGCCATCTAGTGACCAGGAGGGACAAGTATGAGCCCAGAGTCATCACACCAAGGAAGATAGAACCAAAAAAATGCTAAGAACCTCATTCTGTTATATCACTTAGCCACTGGATTGAACAACCCAGAAATCACCCTGTCTCTGGATCTCTTGTTATGTGAGACACTAAACAGTCTTTACAGTTACATGAACTGGATTGGATTTTCTGTTACTGGTAATTGAAAGCGTTCTGATAACAGATGCTAACAGTTCACTACTGGGCCAGAGGACATAGTATAAAGAACCATATCTATCAGCCTGGGGAAGGAATTGGGGAAATGGTGGGGAAGTGGAGAGGTATGGACAAGTGAGAATGGTACTGAGAAGCTGAGAGCTCTAAACCTTTCCCACCACACCAGGTGGGTTTTTATCCTTTTTATATAATGGATTTCTATACAAGATTTTGTTTGGGAAAGAATCCTCTAAGTTCTACCACCAAGTTTGAAAAACAGAAGCTTACAGCAAATGTCTATGCTCGAAGAATGGTCTTATAATTTGGCAACATAGAGCACCAGCTTTAAAAAGTACCCTAAGGAAATAATTCAGGGATGTTCAAAACTATAAATGTATAAATACCTGTTACAAGTTCTAAATGTCCAAGATTGAGAGATTGCTGAAATAAAATAGCTCTATTATACAATACTAGATTATGTAGCCACTAATTATAATGATGCTCTGACCTGGAATATGTCCATGCTAACATGATCTCATTTTTAAAAAGTTAGGGACGCCTCGGTGGCTCAGTTGGTTAAGCGGCTGTCTTCGGCTCAGGTCATGATCCCGGCGTCCTGGGATGGAGTCCCACATCCGGCTCCTTGCTTGGCGGGGAGCCTGCTTCTCCCTCTGCCTCTGCCTGCCACTCTGTCTGTCTGTGCTCGCTCGCTCTCTCTCTCTCTGACAAATAAATAAATGAAATCTTTAAAAAAAAATAAAAAATAAAAAAAATTTAAAAAGTTACATGTGTGGGGCATCTAGCTGGCTCAGTCAGCAGAGTGCGTGACTCTTGATTTTGGGATTGTGAGTTCAAACCCCACGTTGGGTGTAGAGATTACTTAAACAAGGAAATAAACTTAAAAAAAAAAAGTTACATACACATATATACACAAAGAAAATGAGGAAGAAAACACATAAAAATGCCAACAGTGGCTGACCTGGGTGGAAGCAGATAATTTTTATTAATTTTGAATTTTCTGCTCACTTAATTTTTCTTATTTTTTCAACATGTAATTATAGGAAGAAAAAAGGTTCCTCTCACACTTGTTTATCTCCACAACATATTATAGTGCTAAAGGAAACTATAAACAAACCTCACAAGTGGGCAGAAGACTGAGTGACAGAGAAGAGTACCAGAACTAAAAGCCTGTACCTAAGAGGGGGAAAAACCATGTCCTGACTGGGATACAACTAGAGCCCAAAGGGAGGCTCTCTGTCCACAGGAAAACTTGAGCAGACCAGAGCAGCCAGTCCCAGGGCTTCCACTGCAGCTGACAGTCTGCACAGGCCGACTCTCTGTGGAGGGGGGGATCTCACCTTCTTTTCCACCTCCTCTATGAGCTCTACAGTGTCCAAAAGGCAGGTCCTTTTTATAGGGAGTGGGGTAACGGCTGATGGGTTTGGACTTCTCTTCCTGCTCTCATAAAGGCGCAAGTTCACGATCACCACAGGCGACTTTTCCGAAAAACTGCCACAAGATGAAGATGAGACTGGAAGAGAGAGACAGGTTTGGTGGGCTACTGAAGGACTGGCTTGGATGGCTAGTCTGTATACCTGGGCCTAAAGGAAAGAGGGCAAATAGGTTTCACAACTCCCACTGATTATAAATCCCCTAACTTGACCAATCACGAAAAGGATTCTGGGCTCAGTAAGAAACAATCCTGTAATCAATTAGTAGTGTCACACATAGGCAATATGAGGGCATAGTTGCCCAGGTAACATTATTTGCATAGGTTAGATAAATGTTTGAGCCTGGGTTCAAGAGCAGAACTGACTCAAAGTCCATGTTCTTCCTGCTTTGTAGTCCTGTCTCTTGAAAAAAAAGTCTAACTTAAAAAATGTCAAAAACTAACAATATCCTAAAGAACAGGAAACAAACACAAAAATTTGAATGGGGAGCCCCTTTGTGTCTTTTGCCATACAAAGCTCTAAGATGGGTACTTTTCTGAAAGGTCAGTATGGTCAAGTTACCTATGATAGATAGTGTAATCAGATAGCCTGGCTCCCTGGATCCAAACCGTGACTTAGCAAGTACGTAAGAAGAGGCAGGTCCCTCAGCTTCCTCTATAAAGTATGGATAAAAAATAGTATCAAATTCACAGAGCTGTTATGAAGATTTAATGAGTTAATACATATAAAGCTCTTAAAATAGAGCCTTGCCCTTAGTATATACTATATATTAAATGTTAGAGGTTTAAAATAAGGGTGTGATTAAAGTATTTGGGGGTACACCTGCAAATCTATCAATTGACATTGCTTACATATTCAATACCGGACCCACAGAAAAGATTTGGATAACTCCCCCTCACACCCTCTAGGAACCCTGGATGGGCCCTGTCTACTGCACAGCCCACATGCCTGACCTTCAGATCTGACACCTCACCTCTACATCCTACTGAAAGGAAAGGTAAAGGCTGTCTAACTTTGTATCTTTTTAATTTCAGCTTCCCCTACCCCTAACTAGGATTGGGCCACTGATCCACGAGGCTCCCAGGCCAAACAGCTCTAACCACATAGATTCATACTCTTTGGGGGTTGAACTGAGAAATCAGAAGTGAGTTACCTGGCGATGAGAGTTTGGGCTGAAAAGTATGAAGTAAGTTCCATATGGCATGATTGCTTGGTTTCCCAGTACCTGAGATAGAACACTGACAAGAAGAATCAGAGATAACAACCAAGAAAGTAAATGTGTCATTTCAGTCAGGGAGCCTTCTGTAACTCAAAGAAAACAATGTCGTCAGAAGTGAAATGGTCTTACCATATAACCTTAATAAAAAATACAACAAAAAGAAAACACTCATATAATACTTAGTATACATGCTGAGTATTATTTGGGAGTGTGTGTGTATATATATATATATATATATATATATATATATATATATATATATATATATGGTTTTATTTATTTGAGAGAGACAGAGAGAGAGAGAGAGAGCGCGCGCACAAGAGCACAAGCAGGGGGTGGGGGGGAGCAGGAGAAGCAGACTCCCCGCTGAGCAGGGAACCTGACTTGGGTTCAATCCCAGGACCCCAAGATCATGAACTGACTTGAAGGCAGACGCTTAATCAACTGAGCCACCCAGGCACCCCCCGGCTGCTTTATATAAACTCAAAACTCAAGTTATGTTGGTATGTTATTATTCCCATTTTATTTATTTATTTTTTAAAGATTTTATTTATTTATTCGACAGACAAAGATCACAAGTAGGCAGAGAGGCAGGCAGAGAGAGAAGGAAGCAGGCTCCCTGCGGAGTAGAGCCCGATGTGGGGCTCGATCCCGGGACTCTGGGATCATGACCCGATCCGAAAGCAGAGGTTTTAACCCACTGAGCCACCCAGGCGCCCCGTATTATCCCCATTTTAGAGATGAGAAAGCACAGCCACAGGAAAGATAAGTCACAGAGCCTGCAAGTGGTAGGGACAGGATTCATATCTAGGCAGTCTAGCTCCAGAGTCCACAATCCTAACCGTGTGCTGTGCTATGTGTATAGAGCTCACTAGCAAGGATGGCAACTACTTTTTTCAAACCCCTAAGGTGGTGCCTGGGTGGCTCAGTTGGTTAAGTGCCTGACTCCCAGTTTTGGCTCAGATTATGATCTCAGGGTCAGGAGATCAAGCCCCACATGGAGCTCCATATTGGGCTCTACACTCTGCACTCAGCATGGAGTCTGCTTGAGATTCTTATCCACTTCCTCTCCCCCTGCTCTCCCCTACCCGCGCATATGCATTTTCTCTCTAAATCAATAATTTTTTAAAAAGATGTTATTTATTTATTTGACAGAGAGAGAGATCACAAGTAGGCAGAGACACGGGCCGAGAGAGGGGGCGAAGCAGGCTCCCTGCTGAGCAGACAGCCCAATGCGGGGCTCGATCCCAGGACCCTGAGATCATGATCTGAGCCAAAGGCAGAGGCTTAAACCACTGAGCCACCCAGGCACCCCTCTAAATCAATAATCTTTAAAATAAATTAAAAAATAAAATCCTTAAACTCCAAGTCACTCTACAGTCTCAGGTCTAGTCCTCCTTTTCCCCTAAACACTTATAAACATTTTCATTGGGAACCTCTGAATAACCAGAATAGTATTAAAAAGAACAATTTCCCAGGGTGCCTGGGTGGCTCAGTGGGTTAAAGCCTCTGCCTTCGGCTCAGTTCATGATCCCAGGGTCCTGAGATGGAACCCCGCATTGGTTTTTCTGCTCAGCAGGGAGCCTGCTTCCTCCTCTCTCTCTGCCTGCTTCTTTGCCTACTTGTGATCTCTGTCAAATAAATAAATAAATAAATAAATCTTAAAAAAAAAAAAACAAAAACAACTTCCCTTTGAGGAAAGCACCACACAGCGCTTCCTGGTAGATTTGTAGGCATTGTCTTGGAACCTTAACTTAGTATTACCGCTGTTTCTCTCTCCACTGGGGCAGCCGGGGTTCAGCTACCACGAGGGAAAGCCAGCTCAGGAATGCCATTTGCTTTTCAAAAGAAGATGAATGTGGAAGTTTAAAACGAGGCCTGCTGTTAGCCTAATGAAGCAGCAAAAAACAGGACTATGTACTGGCACAGCAAGGAGGTGCTTCATATGACTGTGGGTGGACGTTGAGAAAAGAGCCACTCTGCCCCCTTACAGTTATACCAGGCACTAAGCTCTGGCAGTCATCCCTGAACGTCAGACACCTCTGAGACAGTGGAAAGGCAGGCGTATCCTTGATTCTGGGCACTGTGCATGGCTTGTTTGCTGGTTTGATAGTAAACTGAAATAAAAGCAACCCAAAGGTGATATTATTTGTGCCAATCTTTGAACCCATACTGGAGGTTCTGGATTAACTCACCAGTGAAATCTGATTAGTGGGTGTTAATTGTTTTTCCCATGGGTGTACATGGGGTGCACTGGTGGCCACAAACGCTACATAGTTGGCTACATTTAAGTTCATTATAGGAATCTGTCAACTTTTATGTGTTTGGAATCATCCATTACAACAAATAAAAGGCTACACTTAAATTATTTTTTAAAAACCTGCAGAACAAATATACACACATAGGAAAGTCTGCAAGCTGTCAAATTTACAAATGTTAGCTTAAAAAGCTAACTACAGGGGCACCTGGATGGTTCAGTCATTAAGCATCAGCCCTGGGCTCAGGTCATAATCCCAGGGTCCTGGGATCGAGCCCCATGTCGGGCTCAGTGCTCCGCAGAAGGTCTGCTTCTCCCTTTCCCTCTCCCCTTGCTTGTGTTCCCTCTCTCGCTATGTCTCTCTGTGTCAAATAAATAAATAAAATCTTTAAGATAAAAAAGCCAACTATGAAAGCATTTGAGGTATGAACAAGGGCACAGTACTTGACATTCTTAGGTAAGTGAATAAATGACAGTTCTTTTTATTGGTGAATTACAGTTTAAAACTTTGTTTTTTAAAAAATCAGAAACTTTATGATTCTAAAATACAGAGACTGGAAAAAAAATAAAATAAAGAGGCTGGGTTCCACCACCAGCCTGCAAAGTATAGCACAACCCAGAAAAAAAAATTAGTAAAAATTCTGATGTCATCAAAATTAAATACATGTTTCAAAAAATACTGTTACAAAAATGAAAAACAAGCTACACAATGGGAGAAAAAAAACCTGTAAATCATGTATCTGATAGAGGGCTTATATGCAGAATATATGTATGTCTTTAAAGATTTTATTTATTTTTTATTTTATTTTATCTTATTTATTTTTTATATTTATTTATTTATTTACTTGAGAGAGCCTGTGCAGAGGAGTGGAAGGAGAGATGGAGGGAGGAGATAATCTCAAGCAGACTCCATGCTGAGCCTTGAGTTTGACATGGGGCTTTATCTCATGACCCCAGATCATAACCTGAGCTGAAACCAAGAGTCAGATGCTCAACTGAGCCACGAAAGTGCCCCTATTTAGAATATATTTAAGAGTATCTTATAACTCAATAAGACAGGCAGCACAATTTAAAAATGGGCAAAAGATCTGAAATAGATTATTTCATCAAGTAAGATAAACAAAGCCCATTAAGCATATGAAAAGATCCTCAACATCATTAGTCATTATAGAAATGCTCAGTAATTCCACTCCTAAGAACCCCACCCAAGAAAAATGAACACATACATCCACAGAAAGACTTGTATGCGAATGTTAATAGCATTAGTCATAATAGCCAAAAAGTGAAAACTCTCTGCCCAAACAGCCATCAACTTGTAAATGGATAAACAAAATGTGGTGTATACATACAACAGAATACTATTCAGAAAAAAGAATGATTTACTAGTAATGCATACTACAAACATAGACGGACCTCAAAAATGTCATGTTGAATGAAAGAAGCCACACACAAAAAAATCTACATATCATATGATTCCATTTCCACAAAATATCCAGAAATGGCACACCAGAGAGACACAGTAGATTAGGTACAGAGTACCTTCCCACACAGTACCATGGGGCTACTGTAGGAATGGGAACTGACTACCAACAGGCGTAAGGGACCTTTTTAGGATGACTGAAATGTTGGAAAACTGAATTTTGGTGATAGCTGCACAGCTCATGAATCTACTAAAAAATCACTGAATTGTACATTGTACATGTACATTGTACATTTACAGTGGGTGAAATTTATAGCATCTAAATTACACCTCATTAAAGCAGTTTTAAAAGTGCTGCACATGGGGCGCCTGGGTGGCTCAGTGGGTTAAGCTTCTGCCTTCGGCTCGGGTCATGATCTCAGGGTCCTGGGATCGAGCCCCGAATCGGGCTCTCTGCTCAGCGGGGGGCCTGCTTCCCCTTTCTCTCTGCCTCTCTGCCTGCTTGTGATCTCTCTGTGTCAAATAAATGGATAAAATCTTTAAAAAAAAAAAAAGTGCTGCACGTAACTGGCAGGGTGGGGAGCTGAAATACCACATTTGGTTTTAGAGAGAGATTTGGGGAAAGTTTCACAAGCATAGTAGAAGAGCTAATGTCTGTGCCATTGTGCTATGGAAAATAGCTGTTCCGCTCTCTGCTTGGCAGGGAGCCTGCTTCCTCCTCTCTCTCTCTCTGCCTGCTTGTGATCTCTGTCAAATAAATAAATAAAATCTTAAAAAAAAATAGCTGTTCAAAGGCTCTGACCACCAAGTAATGCCTAGAGCCTAGCCCAGGTGTACAGGAGATTTTGAGTTCCTCAACTTGAAGGACGACGAATGCGGTGCTGGCAGACTTGTATTAATAAAGAGACAAATGGCCTGTGCAATGCTGAACTGGTCATACACTTAGACAGTAAAGGAGTTTTTTTTAAAAAGGTACACTCCACCGAACAGTAAGAACAGAAGAGCAGACAACAGCAGATGAACGTTTTCAACAAATGTTTTCACGACAGAAAATGCAAAGAGAAGTGGTAACTAGTAGAGAGGAGGTGAGTTTCCACCTGAACGAGCCGCAGGTGGCCTTCTGAAGACCGGTGAGCCCGTTTGCCCCACAGCACTCCGTGGGAGGCTCAGCCCTCCAAAGCACAGTCGCTATCCATGGTAAAAGGCTGATGGCTCGCAGAACAGCTCCAAGTCTGCACACACTTGGCCCCCTAACCCAGTCGCCAGGCTGCTATCCCCACCTCCACCCCCAAAACAATGGCTAGTTATTTTCTGACGAAATGAACTGCAGGTGAGGGTGGTTGCTGCTGGAGAGGAACCACAGGAACTTTTTTCATCTTCCCACTCTGTACCCATTAAGCAGTTATTCCTACTTCCCTCCTCCCCCAGGTCCTGGCAACCACAGCTGTTTTTCCAAAGGCCTTGTAGACTTTTACCTCCACAAGGCTTTTTGAAAAACAGCTATAAGCTTGGGAATGCATCCCTTTGTTGTAATCTCAAACCATCATAACATTGTGGGTCAACTACACTCAAAAAATTCTTTTTAAAAAAGTTTGTAGACTTTTAGAACCATTTATCTACATTATTTAGATGAAAATTAGGAGTGAATTGTTGGGGGGGGGTTCATATTACTGTTTTTCCTCATACCGTTTTTAGCCTAGAGAAAAAGCATGTTAACTAATCCCTGAAAGAATCTGTGACATAAAATATTCGTAAAGCTGAAGAAATATTTAGCAAGTTTAAGAGTGCTTTCTGGTTCTGAAACTCCATCAGACTTTCATGCAATGCCTTTTGATATGCTACATTCTAGGTTTGTGTGTGTGTGTGTGTGTTTACATTTGGCAGTTTCAATCTCGTGTTTCCTGCCGTGATAGATTATGGATAGTGGGCTATGGAAACACAGACAAGGGACAGTTAGCTCCAAACGAGGATCAGAAGATATTGCCTGGAAGAGCTCAAGAGCCAGCCCAGATTTGAAGGTGAGGTTAAGAAGGGAAAGGGAGATTGGTTTGTTAAATTAAGCATTTTAAGCGGAGGGCATACATGGCTTAAAGGATGGCACAGATCAGGGCACATATGTGAGAAATTTATAATTAAAAGTGACTTGGTGTTACTCAGAAGAAATGAAAGTCAAAGAGAAGTGGGAGGAGGGTGGGAGGGACAGGTGAGGCCAGCTATCACAGAAAGCCTCGTGGTTTTTTTCTTATAGTTGACATGATGCCCCCTGGAGAGTTTAGGCAGAAGAAAGGAAGGGTTGAAAGCTGTGTTTTTTATTTTGTAATAACTTTTTTCATTATTTTCTTCACCATGCTGAACCATTGCCAAGAAGGTATCCATTTTGCCTATCTCACACTACTTTTTCAATTATGAAAAATATCAAAGAAGAGAGAATTAAAAAACCAACCCTATGCCCATCATTCAGATGCAACAATTACTAGTTGTCTGTCACATTTGATTCATATATCGCTCTACTTCTTCTGTGGAAATACTCCTTTTATTGTGGTAAACATAAAATTTACCATTTTAACCATTTTTAGGCATACAGTTCAGTGGCATTAAGTACACTGATGTCACTGTGCAACTGCCACCGCCGTCCATCTCCAGAACATTGTTTTATCTTCCCACACTGAACTGTACTCATTAGACAATAACTTTCATTTCCCCCTCTCCCAGCCCCTGGTAACTTTCTGTCTCTATGCTGGATATTTCATATAAACTGAATCATACAATCTGTGACCTTTTATATCTGGTTTCTTTTGTTAGCATACTGTTTTCTAGGTTCAACCATGTTGTAGCACTTCTCAATATCTTTTGTTCTTTTTTTTAGGAACTGAATACTACTCCATTATATAGCTATGCCATATTTTGTTTATCCATTCATCAGCTGATGGTCATTTACATTGTTTGAGCTTTTTGACTATTAAGAATAATCCTTCTATGAACATTCACATGCAGATTTTGTGGAGACATAGGCTTTCCTAAAGATTTTATTTATTTGACAGAGACAGCCAGCAAGAGGGAACTCAAGCAGGGGGAGCGGGAGAGGGAGAAGCAGGCCTCCCACTGAGCAGGCAGCCCGATGTAGGGCTCCATCCCAGGACCCTGGGATCATGACCTGAGCCAAAGGCAGACACTTAACCAACTGAGCTACCCAGGCAACCATGGAGAGAGACAATCTTAAGCAGGTTCTACCCTCGGTGTGGAGCTGGACATGGGGCTCGAGCTCACAACCCTGAGATCATGACCTCAGCCAAAATCAAGAGTTGGACCCTTAACCAACTGTGCCACCCAAGTGCCCTTGTGTTCACTTTCTTAATGGTGACTTTGAAGCAGAAGAGCTTCTAATTTTGATAATGTCTGATTTTATTTTCCCCTTCAGATATTTGTGCTTTTGGTGGTAACACAGGTCACAAAAACATATGTTTTCTTCTAAGAGTTTATTCATCATGTTGTGTGTGGATATCCAGCTGTCCCAACACCATTTATTGAAATACTTTTCTTTCCTCAAGTGAATTTTCTCAGCACCTTTATCGAAAATCAGTTGCTCATAAATGTGAGGGTTTACTTCTATGTTCCAAATATCTTTCCTTGATCTGTGTCTATCCTTATGCCTGTACTGCCTTGTAGTAGGATTTAAAATCACAAGTATAATTTCTCCAACTTTGTTCTGATTCTCATGGTTTTTCGTCTGTTTGTTTTTGCTATTCTGGATCTCTTGATTTCCATATTAATTTTAAGATCAGTTTGTCAATTTCTGCAATGAAGATAGTAGGGATTTTGACAGGGATTACTTTGAATCTGTTTATTAATTTAGGGAGTACTATTATCTTAACAATATTAAATCTTCTGACCCATGAATAAGAGGTACCTTTCCAATTATTAAGATATTAAGATATTTAGTTCTTTAATTTCTTTCAATAATGTTTTGTAATTTCCATAGTTTAAGGTTAGTATTTTTGTTAAATTTATTCCCAAATGTTTTATTCTCCTTGATGCTACTATAAATGGAATTAATTAAATGGCTTAACTTCAGTTTTCCAAGTATATAGAAATGCAACTGATTTCTCTATGTTCTTGAATGTAGCAACCTTGCTGAACTCATTTGTTAGTTCTTTTTTTTTGGTATCTTTTTTTTTTAAGACTTTATTTATTTATTTGACAGACAGAGATCACAAGCAGGCAGAGAGAGAGGAGGAAGCAGGCTCCCTGCTGAGCAGAGAGCCCAATGTGAGGCTCCATCCCAGGACTCTGGGATCATGACCTGAGCTGAAGGCAGAGGCTTTAACCCACTGAGCCACTCAGGTGCTCTCATTTGTTAGTTCTAACAGCTTTTTTTAATGCATTCCTTAGAGTTTTCTACATATCAGATCATATCACCTGCAAAAAGAAATAGTTTTACTTCTTCCTTCCTTCCAGTCTGGATACCTTTTATTTTATTTTTTTCTTGCTGAACTGTTTCAGATAGAACCGCCAGTACAATGTTGAATATAAGTGAAGAGAGCAGACATCCTTTTCCTCCTGATCTTAGGGAGAAAGCTTTCAGCCTTTCACTACTAAGTACGATGTTAGCTGTGGGTTTTTGTAGATGCCCTGTATTAGGATGAAGGGGTTCCCTTCTAATCCTAGTTTATTGAGTGCTTCCATCATGACAGGGTGTTGAACTTTTTAAAATACTTTCTCTTTATCCATTCAGATGATAATGTGGTTTTGTCCTCTGATATAGTATGCTAATTAATTTCAAATGTTTACATTCCTAGGGTAAATCCCATTTGGTCATAGTGTATAATCCTTTTTATATAATGCTGGATTCAGTTTGCTTGTATTTTGTTGAGAATTTTGTGTCTATATTCATAAGGGATATTGATGTAGTTTTCTTTTCCAGTGGTATCTTTGGTTTTGATACCAGGATAATCCTGGCCTCATATAGAATGAGTTGGTATGCGTTCCTTCCTCTTTTTTTTTTTTTTTTTTTGAAAGAATTGTGAAGAATGGGTATTCTTTAAATGTTTGGTAGAATTTGTCAATGAAGCCATCTGAACCTGGGCAGATTCTACCTTATTGCTGTTACTGACAAGTCTGCTGATCATACAGCTTCATGAAACCATGAGCCACTTATTAGTGTACTGCCACAATGCTCTAAACTCACCCCTACTGCACTGAGAAAATGGATCCGAGTCTTTAAAACATTATTTCTCTGCTATCTAACATAAAGACAAGTTTTGTAGGTAGGTGGCCCTGAAGAAGCATTTCAGGAGGAACAGGGTTTGCTTACTGGTTCCAGTATTTATTCTGGTATACTTCTGCAGCATGGCAGCTTCTCCAGCATCCGCTCCTGCTTCTCTTGGTGGCCAGAAGCACCCAGCAGCCAGCAGTTTTCCCTAGCACCCTAATAGGCAGTTTTGTAACACGGGCTTCCAAGAGATAGTCCCCCATGAATAGCTTTCAACAGAACCCTAGTAGTTCCAGCAAGTTCTGGAGGGTGGATTTCTTTTCAAGATTTATTTATTTTAGGGGTGCCTGGGTGGCTCAGTGGGTTAAAGCCTCTGCCTTCGGCTCAGGTCATGATCCCAGGGTCTTGGGATTGAGCCCCGCATCGGGCTCTCTGCTCAGCGGGGAGCCTGCTTCCCCTCCTTCTCTCTCTGCCTGCCTCTCTGCCTGCTTGTAATCTCTGTCAAATAAATAAAAATATTTTTTTAAAAAGATTTATTTATTTTAGAGAGAGACAGAGAGAGAGTGTGTGAGCACAGGGGTGGGGGGAGGGGTATAGGGGGAGAGAGAAAGAGAAGCACATTCTCTGCTGAGCACAGAACCTGACTTGGGGCTGATCCCAGGACCCCAAGATCTTGACCTGAGCTGCATACTTAACTGACTGAGACACCCAGGCACCCCTGGAGGGTGGATTTCTAAGTAAGTTACACTGGCACAGGTTCCTAGTAACTTCTTACTATTTAAGGAGACATGACCATGTCCTCTCCAACAAGGTCTCAATCAGTCAGGAGCAGGAAGAGACTTCCTAGGATGTGCTATCTCATTACTAGGCATAATGGCTGTTCCTTACATCAACAATTCTCATAATCTTTAAAGCTCTCCTTAGTTTTTGCTTGCCATGATTATTTGTGACTAAAAACACTGGTAGCAAGAAGAATCACTTGTAAGTGATAATTGTAAGCATTTACAATTAAATTCTTTACTTGAATAAAGACACTAGCAATACTTACATGGACTCTCAATTTCTGTATATAAATCAGCATGTAGTTCATTTGTAATTTGAAAAAGACTAAAACAACCTTTTTTTTTTTTTAAGATTTTATTTATTTATTTGAAAGATATAGAGAGATCACAAGTAGGCAGAGAGGCAGGCAGAGGGGGGGGAGGAAAGCAGGCTCCCTTCTGAGCAGAGAGCCCGACTCAGGGCTCGATCCCAGGACCCTGGGATCACGACCTGAGCCAAAGGCAGAGGCTTAACCCACTGAGCCACCCAGGTGCCCCAAGACTAAAAAAATCTTAAAGGTTCACTCAAATAACACATTCTTTGGGACATCCTCCTCCCCACAGAGTGGTAACCATTTCATCCTCTCTACCCTTGGGACTGACACCCTAATCAGGTTGTTACAGCCACAATAACCCTTGATATTTTCATATGGAGAGAGAAAACTCCTCCAGGGCAGGGGCCATGATTCAGGTGCCTCCTCAGCTCACTTCCTGACTCAGAACAAATGCTCAACTAATGTTACTGATTGAGAGGAAAAAACAACTCCTCCCCCTGCTCCCGCATGGTGCCTGGGTGGTTCAATGGGTTGGGTGTCCAACTATTAATCTCAGGTCTTTTTTAAGATTTTTTTTTTGGTATGTATGTATGAGACTGAGAGAGAGCACACTAGTTGGGGGTGGGGAATAGGCAGAGGGAGAAGCAGACCCCCCAGTCGAGCAGTGAGTACCAGGCAGAGTTGGATTCCAGGATCCTAAAATCATGACTTGAGCCACAATTAAGTGTTGGAGGCTTAACCGACAGAACCACCCAGGCGCCCTCGGCTCAGGTCTTGATCTTAGGGTCTATCTAGTTCAAGCCACCGCCCAGCGTGGACCCTACTTAAAAAAAAAAACTAAACAAAACCGCCTAATTTCACCCGTCAACAAAGAAAAGCAACAATTCTCAAGGTGCAAAGATTTCTTAAGAGGAAGTTTTGGGAAATCGTCTGGAAGGCTGCGGTCCAGCCCAACCTTTCCAAGTATCAATCTGGTAATTTTGCGTTAGAAAATCCTGAAGGTGCGGAGGTGTGCGCCACAAGCAATCGAGGGCACCACCACCCTTACAGCTCGGGCTAAGCGGGCCGTCCCCAAACAGGGAATGGGCCTAATCCACCTGGGCCCATCTGCTGGGAAGCCCTGACACTGGGGCCCACAGCTAAGCTTGCTCTCCACCCGAGAGGGCCTGCATTAATTGCATGGGCCCACCCTCTTCTGCATTCCCCAGTCCCTACGGCGACTTCTGCATCCAGAAACAGCAGCACGCACCATTGGGAAACATGAACTTCGTAACCGCGACCAAACCGGACCCCGGGGCTGAACCTCAAGTCGCGGAAGTCCGTGGTCACAGCAAGGAGCGTTAAGGCCTTCCCACACTCGCCGAAGGCCGCGGCTCTCCACTCCCCCGCACGCTGGCGGACCTCCGCAATCCCCAGGCCCTGACCGCCACGCCAGTCCCTGCCATGCGCTTTTACTCACCAGCGGCCGCAGGGCACCGAAGCAGCGAAGCACAGTCACGACACAGCACGCGGCTCAAAGGAAAGGTGGCCTTCCCGCGCGACCCGCGGTCTGGGCCCGCCCCTCCCAGCTGAGGCTTGCCCCTTCCGGCCCCAGCTTCCGGTCTCCCGGAGACTGCCCACCTCTGGACCTCAGGTTTCTTTTGTTGACTTGGGAATGAGCCAGGGTGTATTCACATGCCTTCCCCAAAAGGTGGTGGGCTTTAAAGGCCTACTTGTCAGCTTTGGGCCAACTTTCCCCCAAAGACTTCTCTATTAGCATGGGGGTGTACAAGGGACAATCCTGGGATCATTTCCCGACCCCTCTCTCTGCTTGGCCCAGACCGGAGGCCGCTGAGCCGACTTTGGGCATGGCCTTGGGCCAGCCACGATTCAGGCGGTGTTGGTCATTGAATACCTACTGTTCGCAGGTCCTATAGAGCTGGGTCGAAGTGGGGAGGAGGGAAAAAAGTCCGCACCATCCCTTCTGCCAGGGTAACCGATCAAGATAGTCTCCTACAACAATCTCACTGCAAAACAGCAAAAGCTACGTTTCAGTTGTTGTCTTAATACTTTCTTACTCAGTTGGCTCGCCAGCATTTTGCCAAATTTGGAAAGTAAGTTAGAGATGATCTGTCTCAAACGTCCCTCAAATCTAAAAATTCATGTTGGAAAGCCGGAGCGTCAAAGAGATAGGCAAAGCCAGGGCCTCCCAGTCCCCAGAAACACTCAGCCCTCCTGCGGAATCTGACCAAGCGCTACCTGGAGATGCTACTGTAAAGAGGAAAACAGTGATTTCAAGTAAGAGCAGTCCTGATGTGCTATGAATTTGGAATTCATAGAATTCCATTGGAATTGGGCAACTAGCGTGTGGTTCAGGGAATGCAGCTGCAGGGAATGTAGCCGCAAGGATTTAATTGTAGTTACTGATTCCCCCAGGCTATGTAGGGGTAGCTCAATTATGTGGAAATGCTCACGTGTATGTGTATATTTTCAGGGGGAAAGTCTGCGGAGAAATACACAGCAAAATGTTAATATGCATTCATTCATCAGGTACTACCTATTTAGGTGCTAGACCCTGGGGTACAAAGTGAGAACTAGCTCACAGCCTAGCAGGAGACAAATGGGGGGCAAGACTAGCACCTTTTATTTTCTTCGTATTCTTCTCCTTGTTTTCCACAATGTGAATAGGTATCTTCTCTAGCAAACACCAAAAAAAGGTTTTATTTTGAGAAAGGAAAATACTTTTCCTTCTTAGGGCGGAGTCGGAAGGAAAGGCTCAATCCCCAAGCCCCTCTGCTCAGTCCTCAAAGTTCCCACGGAATCATACGTAGGAGCGTCTTAGAATCCTGCGGTGCAACCCGAGACAGCGGAAGTGAGGGATCTGCCACCACCTTAAGCCGTGTTTCTCGTACTGTTCTGCAGAAAGGCTGCAAGATGGGAGACGGGCGAGAGTCATAATCACAACCGCCTCGGCAGGACCCCAGCGCACAGCGATCAGGTTTCACAGACTTTGGTTCAATACCGATAGATCACTACTACCGGAAACGGAAAGCCGTGGGCAGGCTGGCGATTGGACGCGGAGCCGGAAGCGGAAGCTGAAAATTGCGTTTGGTGGCTCCCGATATGGCTGAGGCGGGGGGTATCACGACCGAATCCGTCGCGGGAGACCGAGCGCGGGCGGCGCGCACCATGCTAGATCAGGTGGTACTCCCGGGTGAGGAACTGCTGTTGCCCGAGCAGGAGGACGCTGAAGG
This sequence comes from Mellivora capensis, assembly GCA_004024625.1. NCBI lineage: Eukaryota > Metazoa > Chordata > Mammalia > Carnivora > Mustelidae > Mellivora > Mellivora capensis. The sequence continues at coordinate 68,939 of PISX010004770.1, read as the reverse complement.
CCCAGGAGGTGCTGGGGAGCGACCGCTGCGCCTGAATGTGGGGACGCGCTCCCGGGGACGCGTTGTGTGCGGCCCGGGCTTGCGGCGCAGTGGCGACCGCCTGTTGGTCACCAAGTGCGGCCGCCTCCGTCACAAGGAGCCCGGCGGCGGCAGCAGCGGCGGTGGCGTTTACTGGGTGGACTCACAGCAGAAACGGGTGAGTTGGGACTCCGGAGAGGCGGTATGGCCGTTGGAGAGATATCCTCGCTCTGGGAAGAGGCGGGGGTGGGGCCGTGGACCTTTTCTCTGTTAATGCTAGTCTAGAGCCACCGTAGTCATGTGCCCTCCTCTGCATCCCCTTTAGAGCACTGGGAACAATTGAAACAAACGTAGCCTGAGAAGGGCGACCAGGAGAGAAAGGAGACTAGAAATCTTGGCCTGTAAGAGTTTAAGGATTGTAAAATACGGTCATTCATTCAAAAATCTCAAAGGCCAGGGAGCACCAGACCTATCTTTTGGAGTCCCAAACGGCAGAAATCCAGACTCAGTGAGTGGATGTTCCAGGGAGTTAAATTTCTCTTAGAATAAGGACTTTAATATAGGAAAAACTGTCTAACAATGAAATAAGCTTCTTTGGTTGTAGGATCCCATGTACGACTGGACTTAATACGCCAGCAGAAGCTCTAGGGACTTTCTGATAAGAATGCAAGACCTATGGGATACTGGATGAAATGAACGGAGTATTAAAGCTGTAAAGAAAAAAAAAAAGCTGTAAAGAGAGTAAATGATGTGATTGTTTTACTGAGAGTAACATATGATCAGATTTGTTGTTGATTGGTATTAATTTGTAAACTTGATTTCAAAATACTTTCTAAATAACTCTAATGACAGTAAAGTAACCGCTAAGAACTTCCTGAAGATACCTTCCAAGATATCTTGGAAATGATTATCATTTATGGCTGTTTCTTCATTCTGTTTTCTTCTGTAGTATGTACCAGTGAAAGGGGACCATGTGATTGGCATAGTGACAGCTAAATCTGGAGATATATTCAAAGTGGATGTTGGAGGGAGTGAACCAGCATCTTTGTCTTACTTGGCATTTGAAGGTGCAACTAAAAGAAACAGACCCAATGTGCAGGTAATGATGGGAGCCTTTGGTTTCAAAAATAAGAAAAGTATAACAATATCCAGAAACACTGAAATATCCAGAAGCCTACCTGAATTGTCTCCTAAGCATGACCTATTTTCCCAGTTGGTGTGATCTCTGAGCATCTGTGTAATCACTTCAGGCTCCACAAGTTCCTTCCAGTGCTCCAGCCCTCAGACCAGAGTCACATACTTACTTTACATTGGCTATATTGGGGGTGGTTTCGTGTCTGCTGAGTTGAAAGGTTATATTTCTTCTTTCTTGTTATCTGTTATGTCCATATCCACTGGACAAGGAAGTAAGCCATAAGCTTGGGAGGAAGGAGGGGTAAGCAGTGCAGATTGCCATATCAGCCAGCCATGCAGCCTGATTGTTAAGTCCTGGGACTGGCATCTCACAACTTAAGTCACATCCCTGTTTCCCAATAATCTCTTCTTGGAGCTGACAGAGGGGCAGTCTTAATACCTCACGTTTTCCTATATGGAATTTTCAGGTAGCATAGCCACACTTTGTCCACCCAGAAATTTGATGGTTTCTTTGCCCCTTCTCACTAACATTTTATCTGTCTTTAGTTGCTTAGTCTTTACTGATCCTCTTTGTTTCTGTCTCTGATGTTTTTTTTTTTAATTTTTAAAATTTATTTATTTGTCAGAGAGAGGGAGAGAGCGAGCAAGCACAGGCAGACAGAGTGGCAGGCAGAGGCAGAGGGAGAAGCAGGCTCCCTGCTGAGCAAGGAGCCCGATGTGGGACTCGATCCCAGGACACTGGGACCATGACCCGAGCCGAAGGCAGCCACTTAACCAACTGAGCCACCCAGGCGTCCCTCTATCTCTGATGTTTTATTCATTCACCCGTGTATATACCATTTTACAAGTTCAGACCTTAGCTACTTTTGTTTTTTTCAAGATTTCATTTATTTGAGAGAGAAAGAAAGCATGAGCACGAGCAGGGGGAGAGTCAGAGGGAGAGGGAGAAGCAGAATTTCTGCCAAGCAGGATACCCGATTTGAGGCTCAAAGCTAGGACCCTAAGATAATGACCTGAGCTGAAGGCATCTGCTTAACCTACTGAGCCATGCAGGCACTCCCAGACCTTAGCTACTTCTTGACCAGACTTGGTCAGTGACCTCATTAACATCCCTGCTTGTACACTTTTGTTCTTCCATCCAGGCTTTTGAGAGCTGACAGCCTCAAACAGTTCTCTTTCTCAAAAAAAAAAAAAAAAAAGGTTTTTAGAAGCCTACAGATTTTATTAGCATTATACTCCAGAAGTCTTTCCCCCATCTATAATTACATCTTCTATGTAGCCATGCTTGAACTATCCCCCTCCCCGAACTATTCAATAGCACTACTGAATTCCTAAGTCCCTGCTCCTGTACCTTTTCTCATGCTGTCACCTCTATCTGGATTGCTTTTTCCCCTTAGCCTTTGGAACACATGCTCATTTTTTGAGAACAAGGGTTAACACCACCATCTTTGTAAAACCATTCCTCATCTAGTTACCTTTCTTATAACTTTAGCACTTACAAAGTCTTAAATGAACTTTCACACACACACACACACACACACACATTTATTTATTTTTAAAGATTTTATTTATTTGACAGAGATCACAAGTAGGCAGAGAGACAGGCAGGGCCAGGGAAAAGCAGGCTCCCCACTGAGCAGAGAGCCAGAAACCTGGGATCATGACCTGAGCCGAAGGGCAGAGGCTTTAACACTGAGCCGCCCAGTTGCCCTTGAACTTTGTTATTTATATGTACATCCCCAGTGTCCTCCAAGACCAAATGCTTCTGAAATACAAAGAATGTTTTTGTTTCTCTTTAGTTGCTAGTCATCAAGGAATAGTAGATACAGAACAGAACAAGTTCTCTCTCCTCTATTCCTTTTGTTTCATCATTTTGAAGTTCAGCTCTGAGGTGTTTCTTTATTTCTTTGAGAGCTAGAGAAAGTGGGGAGAGGGAGACTCTCAAGCAGATCTCACACTGAGGGCAGAGTCCTCTGTGGAACTCGATCTCACAACCCTGAGATCATAACTTGAGCCAAAATCGAGTTGAGCGCTTAACTGACTGAGCCGCTGGCACCCCATCTGAGGTTTTTAAGTTTTGCATGAAGTATCAGTGAATTACCATTGTTCATTTTACTTTGAAAAATTTGCATGCTAAGAGTTTCCAATCTTCTGTAATTCCCTAGGATAGTGCTATCTACTAGAACTTTCTGTGATGCTGGTGTTTTACATCCACACTCACTGGTATGGTAGTCACTAGCCACATGTAGCTGTTGAGCTCTTAAAATATGGCTAATACAATTGAGGAACTGAATTTCAAATATCTAACTTTAATTTAAATAACTACATGTGAGTAATGGTTACTGTATCAGATGGTGTAACCCTAGAGGATGTTGTCTTTGAGATAGTTCCCAGTTTGAGGAGGGTACACACCTTAATGTTGCCTTTTTTTTTTTTTTTTTTAAGATTTTATTTGTGAGAGAGGGAGAGCCTGAGCACAAGTGGGAAGAATGGCAGGCAGGAGAAGCAGGCTCCCTGCTGAGCAAGGAGCCGGATGTGGGACTCAATCCCAGGACACCCTGATCATGACCCAAGCGAAAGGCAGATGCTTAACCTACTGAACCACCCAGGCGTCCCTTCATGTTGTGTTTTTTAAAGACTCAACTCCAGAGTGTGGGTATTTTGGGGGATAGTTGGTCAGTTAGCCACAGAAATATAGAGGGCTGCATTGCTGCCTATGAGAAGGAACCATAGAATGATTTGCTGAGAGGCGCCTGGGTGGCTTAGTCAGTTAAGCATCTGCCTTTGACTCAGGTCATGATCTCAGGGTCCTGGGATGGAGTACCAAGTAGGGCTCCCTGCTTAGTGGGGAGTTTGCTTCTCCCTCTTCTTCTCTCCTCTGCTCATGTACTCTCTCTCTCAAATAAAATCTTAACAACAACAACAACAAAAAAAGAGTGATTTGCTGAGAGAAAATGAACTGTTTTTAAATTATCATTTTAGGTTGGAGATCTCATCTATGGCCAATTTGTGGTTGCTAATAAAGATATGGAACCAGAGATGGTCTGTATTGATAGCTGTGGACGAGCCAGTGGAATGGGTGTGATTGGACAGGATGGTCTGCTTTTTAAAGTGACTTTGGGCTTAATTAGAAAGTAAGTCCTGAATGCCTTGTGGTTTGCCTATCTTCTTTTATAATTATACCTTCTTGGAAAGCTGACTCATCTTTGGGATTCGGATTCTTTGTAAAAATGTCTGAATGTCCTCAAAGTTAAAAATCAGTGTCCATTCTTAGCACAGATATAAACTCATGCATTTAGTCCCATTCTCTCTTCATGTGAATACATTAAATTCACATGTATCTGGTGGTATAGTTTTTGTGTTGATATGTATGGAGTCTGGGCTTCTCTCCCAGAAAGTCTGCTGTTCCTTATAGCTGTTATATTCAATCCAGATATGAAAACTGGCATTTCCTCCTCCTAAGTTATTTGAATACAGATGCAATTTACCTTTGTACAAAATGACCAGATTTTTCTAGTAATGGGGGTCAAATGCAGGTGGGCTGATGTGCTCTAAAAGCTTATGTATACATTCACACAAGGCTCCTGCTATTCTGTTCTGGTAGTTTTAATAGTTCCCAGAGGTAGATTCTGTTAGCTATGTAGACCTTTACCTACCAAAAGCTTTGCCCTATGAAAGAACTTTTCTCCTAGAGCCCCTGAGCCTCAGAGCTCAGTGTTGGATGCTCTCTTTCTTACTTACTGTGCTGATTTGGACAATTAATTTAAGACAGAGAAGCATGTTATTAGCCAAGCAGCACCCTTGTGGTTTGAAAGTCAATGCTTCTTTCCAAGTACTGAATTTAATACCAGGGAATAACTTACATGGTCAGGAAAAGAAGCTTAAACTGTTCTTTTAGAACCAAAGATAATAAAAAAGCTATGATTCTTAAGCCTAGAAAAAAGGTGCTCTGACAGTATATGGGAAGAACTTTATACATTTTTTGTAAAGTTGGTGACACAGGGAGTTTGATTTCTTTGTAGAGGATAGAACCCATTGTTGGGACTTCTGGTATTTCACAAATAGGTATATAAAAGATGAATTAATACATCCAAAGTGTGATTGGATGAAAGGGGGCGGCAAAGTCATGTGCCTTGTTTTTGGATGAAGGTGGGATTTTTGAATAACTGTAGAGAACTGTCCAGAAACTAGGAGTCTTCTTTTAAAGGAGAGTTGGGTCACACCCTACCACTTTCTTAAATTTAAGTTTTCTTTCCATCTTCTCACCAGGCTCCTGGCTCCAGACTGTGAAATCCTACAGGAAGTGGGAAAACTCTACCCACTGGAGATAGTATTTGGGATGAATGGAAGAATATGGGTTAAGGCAAAAACCATTCAGCAGACCTTAATTTTGGCAAACATTTTAGAAGCTTGTGAACACATGACCGCAGATCAACGAAAACAGATCTTCTCCAGATTGGCAGAAAGTTAGATGGAATTTTTTATGGGTCAGTTGACCCAAGAAACTATGGGTTTCCTGGGGAAAAATTTTTCAGGGGAACCTCTCATTAAATGTTCAGAAGACAAAATATGAATGTACATATTGTCTTATTAAAGTCCTTATTTTTATAAAAATGTTACTAGTTGCCACCCATGTTCTTGTGGGTGAGAAAAATCATTATAAAATAATGATGTACTTTTTTTCTTTACAATAAAGTTTACTAAAAATATGGGGTTTTTTGCTGTTAACTCCTTTAGGTTTGCTAAAGTGCAACTTTTATAATACACTGGAAGTAAGCATTAAAATAATTATTTTCTGATAATAGTGAAACATGTTCACCAAAGAAAACGTAGAATACATAAAGAAGCAAATACACGGGACGCCTGGGTGGCTCAGTTGGTTAAGCAGCTGCCTTCGCCTCAGGTCATGATCCCAGCGTCCTGGGATCAAGTCCCACATTGGGCTCCTTGCTCGGCGGGGAGCCTGCTTTTCTCCCTCTGCCTCTGCTCGCTCGCGCTCTCTCTCTCTCTCTCTCTGACAAATAAAATCTTAAAAAAAGAAGCAAATACACTATAGACATAGTCTATGTATTTTTCAAATTGAAATTATAGGATTCTACTTTATATGCTTTGTAATGTACTCTGTCCACTTCAAACAACATTTAATATATTTCACATGAGTGCTGTTGAAAAATGCAATAGTTATATTTCATTTTCATGTTACAGGATATTTTGGGTATGTCCAGTTTTTTGTTCTATAAATAACACTGATGAGGATCTTGAAGCCAAGATCCAAAACTACATGTCTAGGTTTTGAAAAAATGGTAGAGGTGATAGACTTGGAGAGGAAATTCTTCCATGCTTTTTGGAGTTTTAAGCAAAGCCTTTAGAGGTGAAAATGAAACCTGGCAGATGGTCCAGCTCAGTGTTCTGGGGGGGCAGAGACCTCCCTGAGAGTATGAGTTACCCCTGAAGCCTAGCCAGAGGAGGTCCCTTCTTGCATGACAGAGATTATAGAACTCATTCAATATGGTAATCAAAACCAAGGAGCATTATATATTCCTAAAAATGTTTCCTGAAGACTGGGCTGTTTTTAATAAAAAGACACTGATACAATTTGTAAAGATAATAGCTCCTGAAGGATTCAATTCTGAAAGGAAGGGGACAGAGCAGAGCAGTAACGTTTTGGTTGAAATCTAAAATACATTCTCTGAATTTGCTAACAGCTTAGCTTTCAAGTTTACTAACCCAAACTGGTTAGTAAACTGAAGAGTTTTTGGAGTAATTGAAGCAACTGCATGTAACTAAGAAATGAGGAAAGGGATCACTGAGATTTGTGTAATGAGAGGTTATCCACCATGCTTGTGTCAGAGGCACTGTATTTTCTGGTTATTTTTAAGTTAGACTTAAAACTGTGTTTTTGCTTTTCAATTTGACCTGTTAGTTACAAATATATATGAAGAATCTAGTTTGTACAAGGCTCAGAAGGATACGAAGATACTCCCATGAAGTATCCTGTTAGGAGGCTACCCTAAGGAAGAGAGAAACCCTCCACTCCCATACTCAGAGCAGGAGAGATGGGGTAGGAGTCACAAGTGGGAACAAAGTGTTACGGGGGTTTAAAACAGGGTAGGCTAGGACAGGCTGATCCTGCAAAACGCGCAGAGTGTACTACTGAGTTGGGGAAAATCCACATGATCAGAGGAGGCCGGAGGAAGTGCTACAATGATGCCAGTTATGATGCCAGTTGAGCGAAAATAAAACTCTTAATATAACAATAATTATTTAATTGTTAAGCTACTTCTAAAGAGTAGGTATTTCACAAATAGGTATATAAAAGATGAATTAATACATCCAAAGCCATGTAGCTAAGGGCTAATTCCTTGTTATGTAAACTTTTTACTTAGTCAACATATCTGGGCTCTTCCTGTGAGCTAGGCACTATGGGAGATAGAAAAGAGCATAAAATGTGGTCCCTGTTCTTAGTAAGTTAAATTCTAGTGGCGATCCAAGATGACAAGTAAAGGCAAGTGTGTGCCATCACCAGCCTCTGCTCTGCTTTTCAGTCAAGACACCTCCAGCAACTTTGCCTCTGGCAGCTTCTTGGGCTGTCTGTCATCCATGGAGTTCTGAAGAATGTAACCTTTTCTGGAAGAAACTCCTTTCTTCAGTGCTTCAGGCCAGTTTTGCGTCTCAAAGTATGTGGACAGGATATCAAATACTGTGAGAAGGGTAAAAAGAAAACATAGTGACCACACTGAGGAAAAAGAACTGGTAAAGGACGAATGAGGAAAAGGGTGTTCTGGACTATTTCATTCAACAAGCTTCTCTGCACCACACATGAACCCCACTTCCCCACAAGGACCTCACCCCACACGGAGAGGGATGGGCCTGTGAACAGACAGTGCTGTGACACTGAGAGGGAAACAGTATAATGGGAACACAAAGGAGAGCCCCTGACATGGCTGAGAAGGGGGAAGGGAGCAGCCGAGATGCCCCTGGACTGAAGAAGGACAAATAGGAATTCACTATTCAATGATGGGTTGAATCCAGGGCATTTTAGGCCACAGGACAAATTTCAACCATCTTTAACATAGTTGGGATCTAAGAAGAAAAATGCCTCCGAAAGGCTAGAGTACCTGTCACAAAGTGCGTGCAATAAAATCTGAGTGTACCAGTCCCGGTGGCAGGGTGGGGGTGCCTGCTTCAAAGGCCATTTATACTTCCACACAATGCAAAGAAATAGCACCAGCACTAACACACATTCAGTGTGGGCCATGTCAGCAGTACCTTGATTGATGGCCAGTATCTCTGAATGATAGTTTTTCCCATTCTGGTGTCTGACCATGTATTCCTGGATTGGCAAGCGGGCTGTCTTGATAGAATGTTCTCGGGCTTTCTGAAATGTCACCTTCTGTGAATCACAGTTAAATATTTTTCTTTTAAAAATGGCAAAGGTATTCTCATTGTGGTATGCATAACAAATTGTGAGAAACCCATTTACCACCACTCTAATTTCCATCTGTAATCATAACTAAATGGTAAGTGTATTAAAAATCTGTGGCCTATGGCAAGATGGAAGAAACTTCAGATAATGAAGAGTATTTACTTGTTCCACATAAGAAATGGCTTGTGCAGCAAATACCTCATTTGGGACTCATCTATCCACAAGTTTCCATTTACTACTACTAACAACCAAGAAGGAAGGAAGTAAGCATATCTGCAGCCACAATCTGCATCTAGAAGTTGAAGCAGTCTAATCAATCAGAGGAGAACACTCCAGACTCTAATTCAGTAAGACACAATTCTGGATATCTGGAATTTTCAGCTTATAGCCATTCGGCAGCAGCAAATTAGAGATAAGAGAGATAGGATTCGAGTCAGAAACACCACAAGCAACAAGACAGTATTAAGGTGTGAGAGCACACAGTCCAATGAAAAGGAAGGGCTCTGAAAACTGCAGAAAGGAGTCATAAGAACTCACCAACCCCCCCAAATCTGAGGCCATTTAGGATCGGAGTAGAGTAACTAATATGCCTTTAAAGATGACCCTGAATCGTGAACTGAAGTTCAGATTATATTTGCTATCTTGTAAGTGGCTCTGGAAAGATCATCTACCTACTTATAATTTCAGGATTAAGGAGAAAGGTTTAGATTACTGGGATAATTAACATCCTTGGGTTTGGAAGGGGCCTCAATAGTTAATTATCCCACTCCAAACATCCATCCAATCTTTGTCTATCCTCTGTGGCCTCCTTCCCAAGTGGGCTCTGTCCTTAAGTGGACAATCCTTGTGATAGGGAGTTCCATGCATCCTGGGGAAACCTATTCCAATTTTCATAGTACAGGTTAAAAGGAAACTCTTGATAGCCAAATTGTGTTCTCCCTGAGCATTCCGCTCATTTGTCCTAGTTCCATCCCCCTGGGGCCACATCAAGCAAATAAAATGGCTTTTCCACAAGAAGGCTGTTCAGGTTGTCAACAGCAGTGATCGTGCCCCTCTGCACCCTTCCAGTAGTCTCAGTTCTCTCGCCTCTCCCTTGACCACGACATATGTCTTGAGTCTCTTCAACATTCAGGCCAAATGTTTCTGAATTTGTGCTCGCTGGTATCCTTTCCTACAGGGCTGTAACTGTAACTGACTGGCCACTTCGAGCGAGATCTAACCAACTGGAGCAGCAGGTCCTAACACTGGACTAGTTGCTTCTTGGACTCACATGAGACACAATTCCAAGAGAGAACTTCCAAAATGTGTTATGTGATGCAAGTCAGAGAAAATAAAGGTACTACTGCTCAAAAGACTTCCTTGAAGGATAATACTCCTTTGCCTACATGGTCTACGATTTTATTTATTTATTTTTTGGTCTATGATTTTTTTTTTTAATTTTTTTTTTTTTAATTTATTTGTCAGAGAGAGAGGGAGAGAGAGAGCGAGCACAGGCAGACAGAGTGGCAGGCAGAGGCAGAGGGAGAAGCAGGCTCCCTGCCAAGCAAGGAGCCCGATGTGGGACTCGATCCCAGGACGCTGGAATCATGACCTGAGCCGAAGGCAGCCACCCAACCAACTGAGCCACCCAGACGTCCCGGTCTATGATTTTTTTTTTTTTTAAGTCTATTCTTTTACAATCACTTTGAACTGGAGTATAAGAATTCCAAGTTAGTAGGAGACTTGGATGCTGCCCTGGAGGAACTCACAGTCCGGTTTCTGTTCTCTGAACGTTTAAAGATAAAACGATTCCTCCTGAAGAAATGTGCTCAGCATATTTTCTGTGAGGAAGTCAAACTCTCCAGTAACAACCAAAAAGTTCTATACCTCTGGCAACTCATTATGCCAATTATTTTTCAATTTAAATACTGCCAGAAAGATAAGACAGTGTGTTGAAACTGCCCATCTACTGATCATACATTCCTCACTGACCCGCTAGACTTTGCCTCAAAAAAGGGGCTGTCACTCTGCTGTGGGAGAGTGCATTTGGCTGTTAATGTCTTTTAACCTGTAACAAAGGTATTCTGTAACAGCCCCCCTTAACTATTTTAGTTTTCATACTGTTGGCTTTTTTGAAAGTGAGGTCCAATTGTCTTGCAGAATGTCTCACATTCAGAGTGACAAAATAACAATTTCTCAAATTCTAATTTGTATTTCTCATTTAATAGCTAGCATTCTTAGAATTCCACCTTCACCCCCCAACCTGTTTTTTAGATTATCACTATTGAGTCATGGAACACTGACCTTTTTAGAATGCATGCAATTCAGTTAAGTATCATCTGTATTAAACATGTGTATATATCTCATATGGATATGAAAAAATATATGAAATACATATATGAAAATATATATATATATACATAATACACCCACAAACACTTGTGTTATCACAGACCGTATCAAGAAGGATACACAAGAAAACAGTGATTGGGGCGCCTGGGTAGCTCAGTTGGTTAAACGTCTGCCTTCAGCTCAGGTCATGATCTCAGGGTCCTGAGACTGAGTCCCGCATCAGGCTCCCTGCTAGGGAGCCTGCTTCTCCCTCTCCCCAACCCCTGCTCATGCTCTCTCTTTCTCAAATAAATAAGTAAAATCTTAAAAATATATGTATACATATTAAAGAAAAAAATAGAAAAAGAAAACAGTGGTTGCCTCAAGGTGGGGGGCATTACAGGACAAGGATGCGAGGGAGACTTACTCCTCACTATAGTTCTTTTTATACACTTTAACTATTATATCATTATTTATTGTATAGGCAATATGTTAATTAGTAATTTAAACTAAACAATTATCTCAGTATGTATATAATAGAAACATATTTCAAAACTCCAATTATTCCAATAAAATTTCAACTGAATGAAAGAAATCTGGACAGTCCTATTGACATAAAGATTATGAGATAAGTCTTATGTCAGCAGAAAAGATGGCCTAAGAAGGAGCAAACTCCATTCTCACAAAGAATAAATAGCTGGTAAGAATTGTAAGTCAATGCTTCACTGCTCAAGATCAGAGTTACCCTTGCAGAACTGAAGAGAGGAGAGAAGAAAGGTGTTCAACATGGCTATTTACATAATTACCAAACACTCCCCATTCTGGTTCCCGACAGGACTGTCGCGTCAGAGGATGGCTAACACTGACGATGACAGGGAGCTTCACAAGTGGAAGGGCCAACCTAGGCAGGATGGGGTCCTTCTTCCTATTCTCTGCCTTTTTTTAGGCTTTTTGTGTAAGATTACGGTAGGGCAGCTGCCTCTGAAAGTAAGCCCCGCTTTTCAAAATATAGTTGTTAGGTCTAAAACGTACATTTACCTTCTGAATGCTTTCGTCCACAAGTCCACCAAGGATGTAAACTTTGTTTAGATCAATATCTTCAAGAGCTAATGAAAAAATGAAGGCCATTGAGATCAAATCGGTTTTATAATTTCTAAATCCAAAGAAAGTAAAAGGAAAGAATTATTAATGATAAAAGTAGAAACTTAATGAAATAGAAAACCAAAAGGTAACAGATTTGCTCATTCTCTAAGAAGACAAAAAAAGGTAGTCGATTCAAATCAACATTAGGATTCAGAAAGGAGACAAAATTAAAATGACAGAGGAATATGAAATAATCAGAAAAGAATACTAAGATTAACTTGATACCAATCAATTTGAAAATTATGTGAAATAGTTGATTTTCTGGAAAAAACAGGTATCTAACATTGATCCAAGAGGCCAAGGAAGGGAGCTGACTGGAGAAACTGGGAAAGATTGCCAGGTAGCTCACAAGGCCCAGCCGAGGCCGGAGACCCTACATCTGTACAGCTGTGCACACATAGCAGCACATACCGAAAGCATAGTGATGTATCCACCCCAAGATGTGTGCAATTAATGTTCATTCTTTTCTTCTTTTTTTTTTTTTTGGATACACCTTGGGTGGCTTTAACAAGTTCTGACACAAGGAATAATCAAACACAGGCCTAAGAACAAAGTGCTACATGAATCCATGCAGTAAAGTACATACCGTGTTCTGAGTCAGGAGTCAGGTACACAAGGGTATCCAGAGAAAATAAACTAAAGCAGTCTTCCTCTGTTATGTCTAGCTGAAAAATGTAAATAATCCAATGTAGTGTGAACTAGGTTACGACGCAGCCCACACTGCAGCAACTAGTTACCAGGCACCTATTCTCTATTAGACATGGCCCTGTGTGCATCCATGGGACACATGTCTGACAGTCTGTTCTCAGAAAGTGCTCAGCTGAGGAGGGAAGTAGAAAGGACGACACCCAACCCTACAAAATGAGACAGAGTAACAAGAGACCCTAACAGATGTACAGGAAGGCTGCCCCAGGACGACAGATGAGGGAGTGGCAATACCAGGGACAGCCTTCTACCAAAGGGAATGCTGGAGCTTGGTTTCTAAAAACAGGTGAGAATGACTGACACATACAAAAGGAAGAAGCACTGAAAATGGGGAGAATCACCAAAGAAAGGAATGAAGACGGGAAAGCAAGGGAACTCTGTAGCCCTAAGAGTGGAAATTCAGTGGGTCTGTTGGGCTCACATACAAGAAGCATAAAACACGCAGAGAGAAGAAAACCTGGAAATGGTTATATTATAGGACGGACTGTTCAGACGGTAACAGTGACCACAACTAACTGTGCAGGGGTCCGCAGGGTACCTCTCACGCTCCTGCCTCTGCAGACCTCCCTCAGAAAGTTCACGCCACCAGGCCCAGTTATGCCACACAAACACACGAGACATTTTTTGTGGCACTTCTTAGGAAGTGATCTGGACTGTTGTCTCTGTTATAATCACTACATTCATGAGCCCCTAGGGCAAGAGGTAAAAAGTAACTGAGTATTCCCTAAAACTCATCTCAAATCCACGAACCTACCATAAGGATTTTCTCTTTCCCTACAACTCATGTTCCCAATTCCTGCACTACTATGAATAAGAAAGGTTTGGCATTTCCCCAAAACATTCCTGGAGTATACAGTCCTGGAGTATATACAATACATAAGACACAAAATATAGTCCTAGAGACCAGTAATATTAGCTTGCCAATACGGTGTAAGGACAAAAGTTTGGAAATATAAGAAATGATGAGAGGTTCTAAAGTTTTTTAGATTGCAACAGTGAAAATAATTCACACATTTTTATACCAAAATATGAAACAGTTAAAAAAATTTACTATTACCACACAACCTACTTCTCAAAGGACACTTCAAGTAATATCCACAATGAAGCTTACCAGGTAACTAGAAAATCCATCATTCATCCTCAAACACTCTTCGTAGAGGGGACTGTCTTTTGTGAATCCAGTGAGGTAGATCCAGAATGGCCTGCTGGCTTTTTTATTTGAACCATACAACCTTCGGATCTGTCCAGCCAGTCTACTTAACTCCTTCAAAGAAATTAGGACAGCTTAGATTGGAAACATGCCCACTCTTTCTAAATTCATTATCAACAAACGGTTACTCATTAAGTTCACTGAATGCTACTCTGGGAAATCTCGTGAATTAGAATGGCCCCTTTTATTCCAGAAGCTGGTATGTGTTATGTGTGTTCATGCAGTAAAGTACAATGCATGCCACACACCTTACAGATCAAAGTTAAGGTAATGATACTAGCCCGGAAATAGTGAGTTAATGGAAAGACTGAGAACTCTCTCTCCTTCTGGACCTGGTGTTATATATCTAATAAAGGAAATGGAATTGTGCTTTTCAGCTCATTACTAAAATCTTATCATGTGATATTTACTATTCACTTTATAAAGTTTAGATTACTATACATTTTTTTTTATACTCATCAGATAAACTTAGCACCTTCTCTCTAACTCTTGGTGATGTATTAGGGTCAGAAGTTTTAACTTTCCGGGGCACCTGGGTGGCTCAGTGGGTTAAAGCCTCTGCTTTCGGCTCAGGTCATGATCCCAGGGTCCTGGGATCGAGCCCCACATCGGGCTCTCTGCTCCGCAGAGAGCCTGCTTCCTCCTCCTCTCTCTCCCTGGCTGCCTCTCTTGCCTACTTGTAATCTCTGTCAAATAAATAAATAAAATCTTAAAAAAAAAAAAAAAAGAAGAAGTTTTAACTTTCCATCCTGATTCAGAGATAAAACCCTAAGGAAAGGTTGTTTCATAATCTGGCCTGAGGAGAGAAAAAACACTTTGGGTTTGATTTAATCTGATATCTCAATTAATATAAACAGTAGAAAATTCTTCATTGACCTTTTCAGAAGGCTGGGGTTCCATGTTAGAACCCCAGATCTTCAGTCTTACTGATTCCTCTGAAAAACATGCAAACAGGAGCACATAGAATAGAGATGTTGGCAAACAGAAAAACCCATTTTGTGGTGTAAGGCCTAAAACAAAGGCCCACTACTGTGTGTTGCCTACACATATGGCAAAACCAGGTGGGCCCTGAAAAACCCAGCTGCAAGTTCTCCCAATTCTGCTCCCTTGGATAAGGTCCCCTAGCTAAACAATCCTTTCTATCAAAGGTCCAAACATAGTTCCTACTTATCCCCAAGTACCGGGTTTCGATTCCCTGCTAGCCCACAGAGTTATTCCCAGCAAATCAATCACATCTTCCTGCAGGAACCAAGGGGACACTCCACCCTCATGACACTACAAAACCTGCTTTCCACAGCCCCTGGTTGTTCATTCTGTTCCCTAGTGGAACCCCACATGGCCCTGCCTAGCATGCCGTGTCATCCCCCCTGCGCTGAGTACAGTGACTAATAAACCGCTATCACTCTTACCTGTCCAATGTCAAGTGTGTATTCTTCAGCCATCCCTAGAACCCTAGGGTAGAATCCCTCCTTCACAATAGGGTGAATGGAAAATGATTAAAAAACATAGGTTGCAGGAAAGTGTCCCACCAGGTCATCTCCTCCCCACATGCAACCAGGCAAGTATTCCTTTTCCCAGCAGAAAGCCAGATTTCATCTCTGGAGGACTGAACATGAAAAGACCCCATCTAGACTGTGGACACCATAAACACAGAGGCAATGGTGTGGGGCTCAAAAGAGAAGGTAAGATAAAACTTTGCAAACTAAACCAGAGGATATCTATTCTCTTCCTGATTCTTAACAACAGCCATCTTGGAACAGAGTAGCCATGTGTAAAAAAACCCAAACTCTTTTTGCTGGTTTGCTATGGAATTACAGAGGCTGGAACTGGTCATACTCTTTGTCAAAGCTGCTCTCTTCTGGACCTCACTTATGCGAGCAGGAATTTGGAGCTTAATGGATATCCTACCTTCTTAGACATGTGGTGGGTCATACTCAGATCAATACAGAGTCTTGGTCCTGAGTGTTTGGCTTCCAAAAGTCTCTCCTTGGTTAAAGATCTCAGAAAACGTTTGCTGTGCTGGGGGCAGATGCCTAGAATAGAAATATCAGAAAGAAATAAAAGTGGGGCGGGGTGCCTGGGTGGCTCAGTTGGTTAAGCGACTGCCTTCGGCTCAGGTCATGATCCTGGAGTCCGGGGATTGAATCCCACATCAGGCTCCCTGCTCGGCAGGGAATCAGGTTCTCCCTCTGACCCTCCCCCTTCTCATGCTCTTGCTCTCTCTCTCATTCTCGCTCTCTCTCAAATAAATAAATAAAATCTTAAAAAAAAAAAAAAAGAAATAAAAGTGGGAAAACCGAGGAATATATTCAGTAAGAAACAAATCTTCCCAGCCAAGTGAGTACTTTTTGTATATAAAGAGAAGCTTGAAACTCATGCAAGGTATTCATTTGGGGACAGCAGAGTGGTATGGAGTGTGGGCTCTGGAGCACACTGCTGGGTCTAAATCAGACTTCAGCCAATTCAATTGTTACTACATAATCTTGGGCATGTTATTCAATTTCTGAGCCTCAGTTTCTTTACCTACAAAATGGGGATAATAAAAGCACCTATCCCTTAGGGTAATGCATGTAAAATTCTTAGCAATGAACCTAGCATGTAACACTGAATAAATGTTAGCTGCTAACTTCATCATTCCTTCTACTTCTGGGCTTATAAATACACATGTGCACTAGATAATGTGAAAGGCAGTCTTAAATTTTGCTTTCGTTGATACTTTGATTTCCAACAAAATAGAACAACAGAATCTACCTCCAAGATGTTTGTTTTTACTTAAAACCACAATTCCTACTCTCCTAGGAACATGCAGATATCAGTCTGCTAAGATATAAATGATTACGCCAGCAATCTGATTTATTGTTACCTGAATTTTCTACACGATTGGCCTTTCTTCTTTCTTTTTCTTGCTTTCTTTTGCTCTTCTTTGCTGCAACTATCTTTTCCCAGTGTCTCTGTTTTCTTTGGACATTTTTCTTATGTTGTCCAGAAAACAAAATTGAGAACTTCGTAAGCACCAAAATGGAAAACGAATATTCGAAAGTTATTTATTTTTTTAAATCAGATTTAAAGTTAGGAGAGAAACAGGATATTAGTGTCAAAAAAAGAAAAAAATAGACTGGATTATGTTCAGAGAAAGCGGAGACCCAAGAAAGAGATGTGATGTGCCCAAAGTAAATTTATCAGGGACAGGGCCTAAAGCAGAGTTTAGATTTCTTGACCCCTCTGAGGTGTATCAAAAATTCCTCTTGAACTTGATTTACTCTTCTTAGGACTCAAGTGGAACTGAAACCTTAAACCAGTTAGTGGGAAATTCATCCAATTTTGGAACATACCAAACTCATTCCTAGTCTTTTTGTTACTAGGACCTACACTTATACTAGGGGTCTCTGGGACAAAGCATGATCCCAGAGCCCACGGCCAGGCTACACTTACTGAACACCACACTGTACCGCCTGTGGGCAGCATTTCTCCCTCCTGATGCTCGCATTCCACATCAATCTGTAGAAGCCGGAAGCTTTCAGAGATGCTATCTTCGCCTGTGTCCTCTAGGATGACTTCTTGCTCCTGCAGCACGTGTGAGTCTGTTTCCTGAGCACTCCCTTCCAACTTCCAGTCCATGTGCTTTGTCTTCTGTCCCTTTCACCCAGGTTAGAGAAAGGCACAATGATGGGAGACGTTACATTACTTCCCTTACAGATGTATTTCCCTATGTCCAAATGTCAAATAGTGTTACTGTGTTGCTGAAAAAGTGTGGAAGGTATTTACACAGATTTACTGAATGGAGAAAAGTATCCGTGTCTTCCAGAGAAATGGGTCAGGAAGCTAAATCCATTTCTTGGACAAATACAATTTCTGACAACTCCAAGCACTCACCAATTATTCACTGCTGCAGTGACCCAGGTAATTAAGTCATTTATTCTGCTCTTCAAAATGTATGCAGTGGGGCGCTTCAGTGACTCAGTCATTAAGCGTCTGCCTTCAGTTCAGGTCATCAAGCCCCACATTGGGCTCCCTGTCCTGCAGGAAGCCTGCTTCTCCCCCTCCCACTTCCCCTGCTTATGTTCCCTCTCTCGCTGTGTCTCTCTCTGTCAAATAAAATCTTAAAAAAAAATTTTTTTTTAACGCATTCAGTATTGAGGGTGGGGCAGAAATGACAAAAGCCATCTCCTCCATAATGTTTCCGTTTCTATTCAAAACTATTCCTCTAGGGCACCTGGGTGGCTCAGTGGGTTAAGCCTCTGCCTTCGGCTCAGATCATGATTCCAGGGTCCTGGGATCGAGTCCCGCATTGGGCTCTCTGCTCGGCAGGGAGCCTGCTTCCTCCCTCCCCCCCACCCCGACTCTCTCTCTCTGCCTATTTGTGATCTCTCTCTGTCAAATAAATAAATAATCTTAAAAAAAAAAAACTATTCCTCTAGCAAACACTTACTGAGCACATACTATATGCAGTCCAATACTAGAAATATCCTAGAATAAGAGCTAGCCAAAAACTATAGTAAAGAGTTACTCAAAATCAACCAAGAATTCTTCCAGGTTGCTAGTGATGTTTCACAATTTGTTTTTCCAAACGATGTATTCCCTCTTCCAACTCAGTTAAGTATCCCTGCAGCTGAAAGCCACAGTCACCTTGAGAATATTAATATCCATCAGAAGTGCTGAAGTGGGAAAATATGGAGAACCACTGCTATGGCACACTTAAGCAATGCCATAATTTCAAAGTGCTGTTCAAAATCCCTGGGAAGGTTGTGAGTATAAAATGCTCTAGTCTATAGCTAAGTGTCACAAAGAACGTTCTGTCCTTTGCTTCTGGCTGCTCCTCTGAGTCCAGTGTGCTACCACCATCTTTGAAAAACTCTATCTTTACAAAAGCAAATCTGTGTAATACAGTCCATACATATAAAAAAAAGACCTAGTTATAATGCAAAGTAATGATCCTCACTCCAACCCCTCCCACCTCTAGTGGCAACCTGTTAACCAGATGTTTTTAGTTCATTTGGTAATTGACTCCTTAACCTGAAATCATATACTTTCTGTTACTGCTTGAATCATCAACTGAATTTTATCAACTCCCTATGAAACACTAGAATTCAAATCACCTCTTATTTTTTATTTTTCTGTTAGTTACACTGACCTTTAAAATGTTTTTGAGGTATAATTTACATACAGTAAAATGCAAAGATTTTCAGGGTATAACTCAGTAATGTGTGTGTGTGGGGGTGGAATATACCAGTTTGATGAATTTTTGACAAAAGCTTAGGGCCTGTCTTACACCCTCATCAAAATATGGAACATTTCCATCACTCTAGAAAGTTCCTTGCCTTCTGCACTTTCCAAGTCAAACTCTATCCCATTCCCACAACCAGCCAAAAGCAACCGTTGTTTCTTTCTATAACCATAGATTAACTGTACCTATTATAAAACATACAAATGGATTCAACCAATGATGTTGACGTTTTCCCCCACAACATGTTTTGAGATTCATACAGGTTGCTTCATATATTAGTAAGTTTATTCCTTTTAATTACTGAGCAGAATTCCACTGTATGACTGTATCACAATTTGTTTACTCTCCTGTTGATGGACATTGGAGATTTTTCCAATTTGGGAACTATGAATAAAGCTACTATGAACATTCTCTTACAAGTGTTTTTGTGGATGTATGTTCTCATATCTGTTGGCTAAGTAATCTACTTACTCTACGTTGATTACTCAGATTACTCTAAGTAATCTACTTACTCTACAACTCTACGTTGATGGGGCATAGGATAGTTGCCTATTTAACTCATAAAAGACTGCCATCAGTTTCCCAAGGTAACTGCACCATTTCACAGTGCTGTCAGCAACAAAGGAGACTTCCAGATGCTCTGCAACATCACCAACATTTGCTGTTGTTAGAGTTCTTAATTTATGCCATTCTTGTGCAGTAGAATCTAGTTGTGTTTCAGTCTGCATTATTTTGATAATGATATTGAGCACTTTTTCAGGCAATTTATTGGTCATTCATAATATATCTTTGTTAAGATTTCTGACCAAGTCTTTTGCTCATTTTTAAGTTATCTTTTTATTAATGAGCTGTGGAAGTTTAACGTATTTCTAGATACAAGTCCTTTATCAGACATGTGTATTGAGAATATTTTCTCCCAGTCTGTGGCCTATTTATTTTCTTCCTTTTTTCTATTTATTTTCTTAACATTGCTTTTTGTTGAGCAGAAATTTTAAATTTTAATCAAGTCTAAGTTATCATTCTCTTCTTTTATAGTTAATGCTTTCTGTGTCCTCTAAGAAATCTTTGCCTACCCTAAAAGTACAGAGATATTCTATGTTCCTTTCTAGAACCTTTATAATTTTGGCTTTTACATTTAGGCCTATAATCCACCTTAAATTCATTTCTCTCAAGGGTAACAGTCTTGTCCTGCCTATTGTCCAATCCCTGAAAACAGCTTCTTCATATAATCTGTCCAACTCTACAGCTTTTTTTTTTTTAAATAAACATATAATGTATTTTTATCCCCAGGGGTATATGTCTGTGAATCGCCAGGTTTACACACTTCACAGCACTCACCAGCTACAGCTTTTTTTAATCCTAGGAAGGTAAGTCCAATACCTACCTCTGTCATGACAACTATTAGAAGACATTTTTATTATGTTTAAGAATATCTTTAAACTACTACTTCTTGTTCAACAATCTCAAGGTTAGGCTCTGAACATAAACACCCTTATCTTTCCCTCTATCTCTCTTCTTCCTTCAATGTTTCAATTTCGGCAAGCTGAAGCTTTAATTTACATGTTCAAGACAGAGTCTACCTTGTGTCATCAAAACTAATCCTTTTGGGCTTTTTCTATCCCCTTGGTTGTTTCTAAAATTTGTAAACCAATAAACTGCACTTATATTAATTGTATAAATATTACCTGCTACAGAGCCAAGCAGTATCCGAGGATTATATTGTGGTTTTTGGTATTTATCTTATTTGAGAGAGAGAGAGAGCAGGTGCACACACATGTGCACAGGGGGAAAGGCAGAGGGACAGTGAGAGGGAGAGATTCTTCAGTGACTGAGGAACTTGGCCTCAGGACCTTGAGATCATGACCTGAGCTGAAACCAAGAGTTGGACATTTAACCGATAGCCACCCAGGCGCCCCGTTCGCTAATGTTTTGACCGATGTTCATAGCAAACATTTTTAGTGTTGAGCTCATACTGTTTTCTTGTACTCTGTCAAATGTTCAAAATCAGGCCAAATTTTAGTTTTGTTTTTCATTTAGACAAAACAGGCTGTTGTAGTAGAAACAACAGTCATAGCATTTAGCCTTCTCAGCTTCCTACCTCTAAGTAGTAGGATAATAGACTAAACTATTAACTCTTTGTCACAGATTCTACTAGATGGGATATTACTACATCCCAGGACTGCTGCAAGAGCTAGACATATGTCATTTACCTGACATGGAACAACTGCTCATGAAATACAGATTGCTCAAACCCCTCCAGTGTTTTGTTTTGTTTTGTTTTTTTTCTAAAAAATTCTAAAAAAGGTAAGCTGCTGAACAGTTTTGGGTATTTATCACACATCATGTGAACAACATATGACCCCTAGATATATTCCTGAAGATAGCCAAGTAAATTTCATTCTAGATTTTCAAAGTTACAGATTAGAAATTGTGTTCATTTTTTTAAT
This sequence comes from Mellivora capensis, assembly GCA_004024625.1. NCBI lineage: Eukaryota > Metazoa > Chordata > Mammalia > Carnivora > Mustelidae > Mellivora > Mellivora capensis. The sequence continues at coordinate 47,322 of PISX010004770.1, read as the reverse complement.
ATAAGCTAAGGTTTACTTTTGCTCAGAAATGCTTTAATACTTAGTACAAATTTTAATATATTTATTTATACCATTGACTGTATCACTATGAACTTATGGCATACATGAAATTTAGCAGTGTGTACTATTTCTAGAGAAATGAGGAAAATACAAAGTTACTCTTAGACATTTCAGAAGTGCTGCACTGTTCACATATGAACAGTGATGTTGACTATAAATACTTTTTTTAAACGAAAAGACAGTAAGACCTGTTATGACCATTCCTTTAGGTGACTGACCAAATCTTACTGTGCCAACCATCAGTCATCTGCATTTTTCTACATTTAGGCATTAAAAAAAAGAACAAATGAAAACTTTAAGATAAACTGGCCTAATACTTAACAGCCTCATTTTGTTAGGGTAAGAAAGCACACCAATTTGTTAAATGAATGCCAGTTTGTTAACAGGCATGTGCTTTCCCTTCTCTGAACTCCGTAGCATTTTTGTATTCTGTTTGTCCATTCATTCAGTCAATAAATATTCATTGAGCTCCTCCTCTTTATCAGACCCTTTTGGGGAATGACTGGGAGGTCTCATTGGAGAAGTTTGGCTTGGAAGGAGAAAAGAAAGCTAGAATTGGAGTAGCTGGAGGGGCTTCAGAGTTTTCCACTGTTGTTTAGAAAACTAGAAGGTCTGTGCTCATGTCTTCTCTCCCACCAAACTGAATTCCTTTGCAGGAGGGACTGTGTACTGACATTTACATGTACACTGTAACAGCTCACAATATAGAACCTTGCAAACAGGACTGTTTGAATAAATGTTTGTTGAACTAAACTGAATTTTACCACTACCACCCCCATTCCCTTCCTCCTAGTCCCCTCCCTGTATCTCCTCTCTCCAAGTTCCTACAGTCCCTGAGGATGTTTTTTAGGAACCCAGGGTACAGCAATATTGAAAATCAAGTGAAGGCAATTCCAACCACTACCAGAGGAGTCTACAATATAGCAGATTGGGCAGGGACCACACCTTTCTTCATCTCTGAATTGTTAGTGGCCAGCACAAGGGCTGGCATGAAATGGAAGCTCAGTAAATACTGAATAGCAGCTTGCCATCTACTGATCCTTAGAAAGCAACCATGAAATTAGGCATCACAGAGGAACAAATGTTTTTAATCTGTGTGAGACATTATCTATGGCCAGATTTAGCATTTCTTCATTAAAAAGTGTTTTCTGAGCGCTCCTTGATGACTCTTGGTTAAGCATCCGACTCTTAATTTCAGCTCAGGTCATGATCTTAGGGTCCTGGGGCTGAGCTCTGGATTCTCTCCCTCTGCCCATTCCCCCCTGCTTGCATGTGTATACTCTCTCTCTCAAACACATAAATAAATCTTAAAGAAAAAATAATGTTTTCTGAGCCTCTGTTACAGGTCCAGTACTGAGTACTAGGGTTATTCAATTAATTACTAATCATATACAAACTTAGTTACTAAGCACCCCATATAACAGTACATGCTGAGGATTAGAGACTGATGTCCACCCTGCCTTCACAGGGCTTCAATTATTGAACTCGGCCTTGCATGACAGCTGGTCTGCCTGTTTTCCCACTACATCATAAGCCCTTCAGGGAAGAGAGGAAAAAGAATTCAGGTGCCCCAGTACCTAGTACTGAGCCCTGCAGAATAAAGGCATCTTAAATGTTTGATAATTATGTTACCCTTCTGCTCAGAACTATGCGGTATTCTCCATTTCACTTACAGCACATAACTGAAATCCTTACAGTTCTGTACTGATCATTAAGCTCTACTTCCCCCATCAAGTGTCCTCTGCACTTTCTGGTTTACTCGCTGCTTCTAACATACCAAGGATATTCCCACTTCGGGGTCTTTGCCCTTGCTGTCATTTCTACCGCCAATACTCTTCCCCCAAATAATTATATGACGACCTGTCTCATTCTATTCTGATTTTCACTATCTAACATGGCACATGTTTTATCTGAACTTCCCCATTCCTATATCCCACCTGGTTAAATGCAGGTGTTCTGTCTGTTTTGTACACTACTCTAAATGCCTAGAAAAGGGCTTGGTACATAACAGAGGCTCAATAAATACTTCCTAACCTAATCAATTCTCCACCCCTCCCCGCCCCCACTTCTGAGTTGACAGGGGCCTCAGATGTTTTCTAACCCAAGTCCCACCTGATGAGCATATCCCTGGGCGCTAAGTGATGGGCCTGTCTCTTTTGCACGCTTCTCTCGTTTTCTAAAATTTAGCCCAGCGAAGCCGGCTCCAGTCTTCTGGCACCTTCAGCACTAGAACACCCAGACCCCCGGCCCGAGGGTACCCCTCCTGTGAGCCCCGCCTGGCCCACAGGCTGCTAGTGTGAGGGGAGGCAGCAGGGCAAAGCACCAAGAGGGCGGAGGACTCGAGGCGACAAGACCGTTGAGGGTCGCTTCCCGGCGTCTGCCCCACCAACGAACAAAGCGGCCGTCCCAAGCCAGACCCCCTCCAGCCCCAGGCCGGTCCCACAACGAGCCCCGAGCGTACCTGAACCCCTCAACTCACGCAGACTCCCCGACGCACATCAGGGCGCGCCTCCGCCACAACTTCCGGTTCCTGCCCCCCACCCCTTTCCGAATGGCGTTCTGGGAGTTGTAGTTCCCAGCCTGGCATCCCGGCTAGCAGGCCCATTGGAAGGCTTTGCCTTCCACCCACGCTGGTACTAGGGAGTTGCGTACCGCCCAGGTATTGCCTCGCCTGTCTGAGCCTCTTTGCCCCGCTGTGAGATGGGGTTTACAATCGCAGCCGCTCGCCGACCTCGCAGGGCTGTGGCGGGTAACCGGGGGCTTTGATGGCTGTCAAGGGCTGGACGTTGTGAAACTGGACCAGTCTCGAACCACCCCTCATCTCACAGGTTGGGAGCTTTGCCCTCCCCTGGGCTCCCCTGTAAGCAGCAGAGCCCACGAGCCGACATAGCCTTCCCTGAGCACACAGCTGCCCTCACCACCACTTGGCTGGCAGACAACAGGGATATTCGGGCTTGGACATTTAATGAATGAGTCTAACCTCCGACCATTTCCCTTTATCCAACTCACCTTACAGATCCACAGAGAAAGCGAGGCTCAAAGACCTGAGGAGACTTGTCCAAGCTTTGGCCTGATAAAAACTATCAGCCATTCTTCACTCTTCCCTTTATTCCTGCAATCTTAGGGGTCTCACACTTTCAGAGAGACCCTAGCATGAATGAACCGGAAATACCTCCAGCCCAAGAAACCAGAGCCCAGTTGGATCTCTCCTTGACCCCACACCGTTTCCCTCTTCCTTTGACCAGCTCCTGCAGCACCCCCACCCTGCCCTAATCCTTCAGTCCCATTCTATATCGCTACTGGAGCAATTTTTAAATGCTAAAAGTGAACATTCTTTATCTCTCAGAGGGCTTTTCCTAAAACGCAGTGCCAAACTCTCTTCTCAGCTCGGAAGCTGGTCCTGGCTTCCCACTCAGCAGGGTTTGCAAAGTGGCTCAAACCATCTTCAGTGGCTCCCACCACACCGATCAGTCCCTGCACTTTGCACTCAAACTGGGTACCTTTCCTCTCTCCCAGCCACTGCTCTTGTGTCTCTTAACCTTTGAATGAGCTCATGGCCATCCCCCCAGAAAAGACCTGAGAACTGGTCTCACTGCTCCTTCCACCTCCTCCTACCCTGCACTCCCATTCCCCAACTCCCACAACTCAGCGGACATCTGTTTGCCAGATGATTATGTGTCTCCCCTATTCCAAACCCTAGTGGCGTCTCCCATTGTACTTGAATATAAAGTCTAACCTTCCCAAGGCCTTCCTGGCCTGGCTCCTGGCTGCCCCACCAACCTCAGCTATCACTCTGCCTCTGGCTTGCTGTGTTCCAGTTACACCTGTCTTCTTGAATTGCTTCAAATATACCAAAGACCTTTGCAGATACTTTTGCCTTTCCTCTCACTTTTTCCATGACTGGCTCCTTCTTATCCTTAAGGCTTCAGCTTAAACCTTTGCTCTTCAGAGAGGCCTTTACTGATCACCCAGGTAAGATTAGCTCATCCCATCCCCATCTTGGCACTCTTCATTTCTTTCTATCACCTATCAGTCAGTAATCTTTTTTTCCGTGTCTTTCCTACTAATTTTAAGTTCCTGAGGAAACATCTGTCATGTTGATGATTTGATTCCCAGTGTCACTGCACAGTAAAGATTTGTTAACAGAATCAGCAAACGAGTGATTTTTTTCTCCTTTCTTAACACATCCAAAACTTACCTATCTACCAAATCTGGGACGGGATGCTCAGTAGCTACTCAATAAATACTTCTTGACATAGTTCTAATTAATGCTACCTCCTACAGCATTAGGATCCTTCCATGATCACTACTCTGTCCCCCACGCCAAAATGAGTTCTCTCCTTTGAGTTCTCAGACCACCTTATCTGTCCTCTTTGGCCACCCTGAGCAGACAATGCCTTATACTGTAGGTCTATCTCTACATGTCATCTTATCTCTTAGACCGGGAGCTCTTGAAGACAGGATTCTTACCCAATTATCTACACCCAGAATCCTGCATCAGGCATCACCTGTGATGGTTGTAACAAATGCTGTATAAAGAAAGGAATCGTGAATGTGATGGTGAGTGGGAAAAGGATGGCGAAGTGTAAATGTCTGCTAATTTCTTAGTCAGGAATCAATGGACTCTTGCATTGCATCTCATTCTGCCTATTTCATGTAGGAGGCTGTGTATCTCAAAGAAAGTGCTGAACAGGACCACCCCCCACACCACCCCTCCTTGTAGCTTCTCAACAATGAGGGATTTCCTGGAACTTCTGGAACTTAGTACTCCTTATGGGAACTGCAGAGTAAACAGCTAACTCCATACAGTAGCAACCCAAGAAAGTTAATGGATTTGAAGGGGGAGGGAGCAAGGAAAGACAAAAATAAACATTTGAGTGCCTGTGCCAGAGGCTTCACAGTCTTCTTCCTGCCTTCGTGATTATTTTTCACAATAATGCTGAATGGGCATCATATAGCAATCTCTAGTTTAGGGTGTTGTCCCATTGATAAGAAAATGTATTCAAGGTATCTAAGGTATGGCACACTGGAGGCCCTCACTAAATGAGACTAGTAATAGTTCCTTTTGTCAGTTGGGGAAACTGAGGCCCAGAGCAGTTCCTATAAGAACACTGCCAGGATTCAATCCCTGGTTGAGTTGAAGTCCTGAGCTCCTTCCTTTAACTTGCGAACCTATAGATTACGCAGCTCTTCACAGAGCTTTCTGCTGGTAAGAGTGCTCAAGTCCTGTTTAACATCATATAATGTTTACTATTTCAGTGTCCTATGGTTCCTACTTTTCATGGCCACAAAAGCACTTCAAATCTATGTTTGAGAGCCTTATTTAAATGTTATTCAAACTATTGTGTGAGAAGAAACAGGCCTCTAAGGAAATCAATCTTTTTCCTGGCACAAAGACTGGTTAACTGATTAGTTAACAAGTAACAGGTAACAAGGAAGAAGAGAATATCTTCTCTTCTCCCCAAAATTGCTTTCCTCTGATTGCCAAGATCTTCGGTACCTAACACTCTCATTCTGCCCCCCTGCTGCTTCTGGGTAAAGGAGAGGAATTAGGGGGCCCAGTGCAGACCCACACCTGATCAGGAGTACCAGAAGGACAAAAGGACCCCTTGAATGGGCTCTAGTAGCCACAGGTGAGCGACTAAGCCAGCTTTGGCCTGGACTGAGAAGCCAGAGGAAAAAGACATCCCACGGGTATCTTGAAATCAGTTTTCCTGGAGTCTGAAAATGAAATGTAGGAAATGGTTTCACCCTAGGAGAGGCATCCATGAAGTCTGGGGGCTATTACTGGCTTTTACCGAGTATTCACTAGATTGCTAGATTTCTACGCTGCAAAGCAGGAGTTCTTAATACGTAAAGAGAAAACCAAAGCACAGCGGGGTTAAGTAGCTTGTCCAATGTCCCACTAAGATTAAGTGGGATTAACTGGCTCAACTGGGATCAGTGAGAAAGGTACTAACTATATTTCTTTTGCTTGACTATTACTCTTAAAAAAAAGACAAATCTGACTCAGGGTTTTCATGTTTGCCGTTTTAAATGTTTACAATAGAAAAAGGGTGCGGTATTCAAGTGTGCAGTCAATTGCTGAGGAAGCCCAGAGCACACACACTGGTGGATGAGGGTCACCAGGCAACTAAAGGACTTACTGCCACCTAGTGGCAACCTGTGCCTGTCCTAGCGAGGCGGCCAAGAATACGGGGCCTGCGGGGACAGGTCTGCGCTACAAACCAAACCTTATGAAGGTAGAATCCATCAAATACATGTATTCACTCCTATTTGTGAAGGTTATTGTCAAATCAATGTGATCTGAGCAGCCAAGACCATTTTTCAGTGACTGCGCCCCCCCCGCCCCCCCCCGCCGCCAACCTTCCTCCCTCATCCCTATCATCTTGGGAGAATTTGTGAGCTCCTCTTGCTACTACACCCCCAGGGTGAACTCCTAGTAGGGTACAATTTCCTGAGGCCAGTCTCCTTATCTGTATCCCCCTGAGGGTCTGTGAGCATCCTGACCAGGCGCAGGGACTTGTCTTATTCATCTTTATACCCTAAGTGCCTACATATGGCCTGACCCAGAGGAGGTCGCCAATGAATGTTTGTTGAATGAATACAAGTGAATGATTTGACCCAAACTTATCACTCTGTATGATCCAGGCCAGGAATGAAGCAGCAGTTTATTCATTCAAATACTCTAGTAAACATTTTGGAGGGCTGGGCGGAGGAATGGAGGGGCTTCTCAGGAAAGTGTCCGGGGCAGGGCGGGGGCCCGGGCCAGCAGCCCCGCTCATAGGGCAGCGGATGCCCGGAACTTCTGGGTCAAACAGAACACGGCAGCTGTGAGGGCCGTGCACTGACGGGCCAAGACTTTCACACTCAGGTCGTGGTAGCCTCTCTCGCAGGTCAGCTTAGCCGCCTCCACAAACTGATGGTACGTGTACACCACATCCCTCAGGTTCCCGGCCGCCTCTTGGTGGCGGCCGGAGCAGCGGCCACAGTCTGTGAACTGGAAGCACAGGCTGGCCAGCTGGACCAGGTGCTGGAAGGTGTCCCGCACAGCGCCCTGCATCTCTTCGGGGGACTGGCCCATTCGGATCACATGTTGACAGCTCGACAGGAGCTTCTGGGAACCCATGCAGAGGCGGCTCCGGCTTTCTAAAAAGTGCCAGCTGCACTTCTCAGGGGGATGTCTGTTCCCATTCCCCCAGGAAGCTTCTAGAATATCTTGTAATTCCAGTAAGCTCTCTGTGAGTTGCATGAAGCCCTCTGGGCTGCTGGCAGGGACAGCTTTCAGCTGTCTCAGAGCCCTGGAGCAGTACTCTGGCCAGATGTGGCTCCTCCTTGACAGGGGCTCAGCGCTGCAGCTGTGGGCCCTGGCAGGCCTCCAGGGCAGGGCCAGCCGGCTGCCTGCAGAGGGCGGTGAGGTGAGGGGGGCTATGGGGTGCACTTCCAAGTCCCTGTCTTCTTCCTCTGCATCTGGCTGCAGGCCCCGGAAGCATGTAGCATACGAGAACTGGCAGCTGCACTGCTCCATCCCAATCCTGGGGGCCACCGTTTCATTCGCACCCACAAACCCCAAAGACGTGGCCATCCTGAGGCGGGCAGGGACTTTAGGATGGCTTTCTGGGGCAAAACACAGGAAAGACTTCTCAGCGGGAAGGCTGACGCTAGGGATTTTGCTTTTGTTTTCTGACAAGGAACAATGGTTTGAACCTTCTAAGTGGGGCTCCTTTTGTGGACATGCTAGTGCCTTTGGCAGAGAAGGGCCTGGATTAAAAGAGATCTGCTGCGCAGGGTCCCTAGGGGCTGTATCTTCCCCTATCACATGGTTAAGTGGCTTGGTCTTGACCCTCTCCAGAGGGAAGACTGATGGAATGGTTTGGTCCCCAAGCAAGAAGTCAGGGTCTAAATCCAGCTCTTCCAATAGCTTTTGGTCTTGAGCCTGGCAGGCTTGGCTTAGGGTTTCTCTGCTTTGTCCTTTGGGATCCGTGGGGGAATGTGGCAGGATCTGCTCAGTTTCTGTTATAAGAGACTTCAAGGAGAGGGATGCTACTATTCTACCAGCTGGGGCACTGACACCAGTAGTCTGTGGCACAGCATTTGACAGGTCACCCTTGGAGTCACCTGAATCCTGCCCAGATCCATTATGAAATAAGCTGGTGCCATTTTTGTTTGTAACTTCTCCATCATGTCCCAGGGGTAGCTGTCCTGGTTGTTTCTCCTCTGTAGGGAAAGAAGCCGTCTTCTCTCCTGAATTTATTCCACATTCACTTCCAGGCATGATGGGAGGAGACAATGGAGGCTCTGTGCATTTGGGGGCAGTTTCTTGCATAGGATTTGTAAACAGAGAAACCAGTCCTGTTCCCAACCGGACTCCCCCTGGCTCTAGAGTGTCTGCTTGAGAGGCATCACGTGGTCCTGGGCTAATGGGCAGGCAGCCTCTATCTGGGTCTGGGTCAGCACTGGAGAGGGAGGAGATCCCGTCCCCAAGCTCCAGAGTGAGTTCTTTGGGGGCGTTCCCATCCGACTGTTGAAATGGAGACAAAGTTTGGGAAGGCTCTGCCTGAGCATTATCTGCACCAGATGAACCTGGGTTGGAACAGGGAGGGGTATTTGCTGGGGAATTGGCAACAGTGGCAGTCAGGGGGGCATCCCCAGAACTCTCTTTATGGTTGGGGTCAATCCGGAGGCGAATGGCAGAAATAGAAGATACTCGGGAGTCGATGACTGACTTGGTTTCCATGGTCTCGGGCTCCATCTCCATGACCCGGGAGGCTGGGTTTTTGCTCTTGGTATTCCTCGAGGGGCCCAGAAGCCCCAGAGCCTTTGTCTCTAGGAGGCCGGGCTCACCTTGCATGTCCTGCAGAGAGGACACAGTTGGGGATGGTGCGCTGAGGGCCAGATAGGGCTCCCTGTTGTAGTAGCACACGTCGTCCACACTCTCCAGGGAGGCTGAGGTCACCAGGGGAAATGAGACCTGACAGGTGTAGTCGGTCTGCAGGAAAGACCTTCTTTTCCTCAGTGTCTTGGCATACTTCTTCACCCCTCCCCTTCTGCTTGGTTCTCTTCCATCTGGCCCAGGATTCTGGCTGTCCTCAGGGGCGCAAGTGTTAACTTTATTCTTTAAGCTTGTGGCACTGGGTTCTGCAGCAGGAACAGCTCTGGGCCCTAAGAATCAAGAAAGGAAAGAGTACATGAAACAAAGAAAAACAAAGAGACTTAGAGAACTTGGGCTCAGGACTCAGGGTTGCCCGGGTTCAAATCTTGGCTGGGCTGGGTAACCTTAGGCATGCTAAATCTTGACCTCCTCGGTGTACTCATCTAATAAATGGCGATAATAATTGTGGGAGACATTTTTTGATTCTTGGTTGCCCATGACCCATTTTATTGTCTTTTGGTCACAGTAGCAAATGAAATAAAAATCAGTACCAAATGAAAATGAGATGAATGAAATCTCCCCAGTGGTTACGGTCTGTTGGAACACTTCATGACAGCTCCCTATCCACAATCAGCCAAGTAGCCAGATTTAGAACCTAGAAAGTCAGCCACAAATTTCCTAGATTCTTGCACTTGAACACATATATTTAAAATAATAATAATAAGGGGCACCTGTGTGGCAGTCGGTTAAGTGTCCGACTCGTGGTTTTGGCTCAGGTCGTGATCTTGAGATCATGAGATTGAGCCCCACATCAGGCTCTCTCTCTCTCTCTCTCTCTCTCTCTGCAGAATAAGTCAATAAATCTTTTAAAAAATAAAATAATAATAAAAATAAACAGAGCCCATCCTTTGCAGCCGCAGTCTCCTGATAACAATGAGGAATCCTGTCACACAGTCTCTGGGAGTGGTAACTGCCAGCTCTTCACCTTTGCTAGCAATTCTTTAAGCTATCTGACATCTTTCTAACACTCTTTCTTTGTGCTTACATCGACCCAAGTCAGTCAGTGCCTGTGGTAATGGGCAGCACTGCATTCCCATTAGCGAATCGGAGCGTATCCAGCTCCCAGAACAAGGTCTATGTCTAACAGCAGGTCAGTGACACAAGCTGCCACCATCCCTGGTCTCATGGCCACTATGTGTGAGGATTCTGAGGGAGCTTGCTCTTCACAAAGAGTGTCACAGTTCCAGCCACCCGGGTGGCTCAGCCAGTTAGGCGTCTGACTCTTGGTTTCAGCTTGGGCCGTGATCTCAGGGTTGTGGGATCGAGCCCTGTGTTGGGCTCCGCACTCAACACAGAGTCATCTTGTCCATCTCCCTCTGCTCTTTCCCCCACTTACAGGCTCTTTCTCTCTCTCTCAAATAAATGATATATTAAAAAAAAAAATCACAACTTCATAGGTATGAGGGGTTTTGTGAATACCAGGATGGACCTTTCTGAATAGAGAAGCCCTTTGTGAAGAAGTCCAGGGAATCGGCCAGGGAATCAGGATCATATCCCAGCCCTTGAGAATCTGAGGGCTCTTAGACCAGTAGTTTCCAATATGGCTGCACCTCATTAAAAACCTTATCAAGGGGCGCCTGGGTGGCTCAGTGTGTTAAGCCTCTGCCTTCGGCTCAGGTCATGATATCAGGGTCCTGGGATCGAGCCCCGAATCGGGCTCTCTGCTCAGCGGGGAGTCTGCTTCCCCCGCTCTCTCTGCCTGCCTCTCTGCCTACTTGTGATCTCTCTTTCTCTGTTAAATAGATAAATAAAATCTTAAAAAAAACAACAACCTTATCAACTCCTAGGCTGCTCCTCACACCTCCTGAGTCAGAATCTTGGGGGCTACCACCAAAAAGGTGCAGTATTTAAACCTGGTCCCTTGGGTGATTTTGATGCCCACCCATGTTTTGGAACTGCTACCCTAGGCCACCTACAGACACTCACCAAGCACGTTTCTGAGGCTGAAAAAGGGAGAGGCTCCCATGGTGAGTCAGGGGCCAGACCAAAACTTAGGCTCAGAGGTTCCAATTCTGGGCTCTCTCCCCAGCCCTTCACTGACTGCTTGTGAGAAAGGGGAGTGTCCAGTATGGACATTATATCCAGCTGGATTCCTATAAAGGAAAACCTTGACTGATGGTCTCTATTGTGCCCCCTGCACAATGGCAAGCCCAGCAAGGCAAAGCTGAGGGCGTGGATGGCAGTTGGCTGGGTTCTTTGGAGAACAGCGGAAACCTGCTCATCAGTGTCTCCTTCTCTAGGGGTCCGGTCAATTAATGAACTCAGGGTAGATGGCAAAGAGTTCATTCATTCATTGAGCAAAACTGCCAGGCACTATGTGTTGGGCACACAGGGCTGAGTGTGAAACATACAGTTTCTATACTCTAAGGAATTCTTTTTTTTTTTTTTTTTTTTTTTAAGCAAGGAAGAGAAACATCAACACAAAAATCACACAAATAAATAGACAATTATAGGCAATGCTAAGGGCTAGGCAGGAAGTCCCCAGGAGGCTATGAAAACATAGTCCTAGTCTTGGCGGTCTCGGTCATGTTTCAGAGGAAGGGAATTTCCAGGTGGGGCCTGATAGAGGAGTGGGCATTAGCAGCCAAAGATCTGGGTGAGGCGTTTCAGGCAGAAAGGGTAGCATGGCAAAGGCCAGAAGTAGGAAAGAGCATGGCACTCTTCAAGAACAGCAAGGAGGTCTGTGTGGTAGGTATGCTGAGAGAGGGCTCGGGAGAAAGGAGAGAGAGAGAGAAAGAGACCATGTCACAGAGGACTCGAGGGGCCTCATGGGAGCTACTCAGGATGGCCTCTCTCCCACCAACAACAGGAAACCTCTGGAGGGGAGGGAACAACAGGGAAGGACTTCTCCAGCTCCTGCTGGGTCATCATCAATGTCTGTGTGCTATTTTCCAATTTTTTTTTCCTTCAGCATGTAGAGAGAGAGAGAGTGTGTGAGAGTGTGTGTGTGTGTGTGTGTGTCCTGCGAGGATCTCAAGTCAACTCAGGAAGTCACTCTATGTGGAAAGACACCCCATACTCTTTGTGGAGGAAAGGATAAGGAACCAGAAAGAAACAGGACCAACAGATCTGCCTTTTCTTATGTCTGAGTCTCTTAAGGGGCCTCCAGTGGCCCCATCAGGTTCTTCTTGCTTCAAAGCCTCATTTAATGTAGCGTCAGTCTCAATGACGTAGCCACTTCCCTCTGCTGAGCGCTGTCAGACCTTTTTCTGTGTAAATTCTGTCCATCTCACAAGGCCCAGTCCATTTGCCACCTCTTCTGCCCTCCTTGATTCCCGTTGTTGATTAGTGCCTCCCATCTCTGCTCGCCTATACTTCTCTGAACCTCCCTTGTAGCCCTGACTTGAAGTTATGACACATAATTTGCCCCCCCCAACCCGAACAGCCTTGGGCCTTCTCAAACAAGGACAAGGACCCTGCTTTACTCATGTTTTCCCTTCCAGCTTGGTCCCTGCCCCTGCTGGGTGTTCAGGAGCTGCCTGCTCAGTCCGGAGACCTGCTCGGTAGGGCTCACCTGCAAGGGCGTCTGGGGGTGTGAGCTTGTCAGCAGCATCATAGTATTCCTCATCTGAGCTGCCATCCTCCAAGGCCAGCGGCAGGTGTGGGGCCAGGGCTTCCAGAGCGGAGCAGGGCTGGGCCTCAGTCCAGCCCTGCTGAGCCCAGGCTGGCAGGCCCCCACCCTGGCGGGAAGCTGTGCTCTCTGAGCTGTCACTGAGGTGGCTGGCCAGGGAGACACTGGAGCACAGGCTGTAGTAGTCGGGCCGGCTGCCCTCATAGAGCCTGGGGTCCAGCCTGACTGCACCCAGTTCTGGTCCCCAGCTGAAAGTGTCAGGAGCGGGACTCTCAGGAAACTCCGTCTTTGGGCACAGAGGACTGGCTCTCTGGGCCAGGTCCAGGAGACAGAGGAAGCCCCTGGTTTCAATCCTGCTTCTCTCGTCTTGGCTGTTGGAACCAGAAGTCTCTGGGAAGCCCGGTGCGCTAGAGTGGAAGAAGCCAGACCTGCTGGAAGAGCAAGTGTCCAGGTCATCCTCTTCCAGGGCCTCCACGGACTCACTGGAACCACTGGTCCTGCAGCCTCGGCTCTCTGTGTTGGCAGAGTCAGACGCCTCAGACTCGGCGCTGTCTGTCATGCTGGCCCCGGAGATGCTCGGGCCCCTCCTGGCCACCTCAGGCGTGGGGCTGTCCCCAGGAGGCGGCTCCTCTTTGACACGCGGCCTGCCAGGGCCTGGCTTCGGCAGGTGTCCGTCGGAGAGGGGCTCGGGCACGCAGTCCACTTCAGAGGACTCCTCAGAGTCGCTGCATGCCCTGGACTCGTAGCCTGGAATGCAAGGGACCCCGGGTTATGCGACAGCGTTCAGGGACTGGCGGAGGCGTATGTCCTCCCGCGCCTCATTCTGCCTGCCCTCCCATTCACCAGAGCGGCCAGCCCCGATCACGCTGTACCGGTTGACTCAGGACCCACGGGATTCCGGAGGCCACGGTCTCCCCCACACTGCCTCAGAGGACAGCTGTGTGTTCATGGAAACCTGGAGGTTATGTGGCTGGATTTCACCCTGCTAGGGACAGTGTCACCCAGGTCTGCTAGGCCCCTCCCCAGCTCTGTCCTGTCCCCAGATGGGGAATCATATTTTAAAAAAATCAAACATATCCTCAGCCCTAACCCTGATGTACTAAGTCAACTATCTAGGGAATGTGGGCTGAGAATCTGTATTCTTAGCAACTTTATGTGGGATTCTGAGGCCACTAGGTTGGCACCATTTTGAAGCCTGGCCTTGGGGACCCACTGGTGCTACAGGGCTTTTAGGACAGTCAAAACTCATCTAGCTGCTGGTCCTCAGGAAGGATTCATGGCAGGAAGGTTGAAGGTCTGAACCAGGTCTCCAGTTTCCCTTCTACCGTAGCCTGCAGTGTGATATTTCTAAAAACATCTCTCTGATCACATCATACTATACATAAACCCCCGATGGCTTCCTCTGCCTATAAGGAAGAGCCTAAGCTCTCCAATGGGAGTCAAGGCTCTCTCATAGTGTGGCCCCACCCTTCTTGGTCATCCCCTCACAGTGTAATCCCTGACCCATTCTTAGCAGCCTAGTCACCCCCTCACGGGGCAGCCCCAGCCCTCCTCAGCAGCCTGGTCATCCCCTGTAGGCTTCACATGCTCCACCCACCAGAGAGAGCTTCTCATAGATCATGACCTTGCCCTTGGTGTCATGCCCCCATGTTGTCGCCTCTGCTTCAAATGATCTCTCTTCTTTGCCAGTTAACTCCATCAGTCTTTCAAGATCTACTTCAAACATCGCCCCCCTCTAGAGTGCCTTCCCTCCCACTGCCACCTGCCCCAGCAGAAGCAGTCCCTCCCACCACCAGACCTTCCCAACTGTTCCCACTCTGCATTGTTTATTAGACTCTAAGATACCATCCCCTGTTCACAAACCATGTTAAAACCAAAACAAGTACCCAAACTCGTCACTTCCTCATTATTTTATTTTATCTTACTATCATCTAATCTCTTAAGATTTTTTTTATGTCTATTTGATCCAAATGGAGGAAATGCTATATAATGTTGTACTACTGGGCATATCTTCCCATCTCCACATTCAGTGACATCACGCTGGTAGCCTGAAATTAGGCGTAGTGGGAGTGTTTCAACATTTATCAGCAAACCAGTGGGAAAATGCTGCACCAACAGTGCTGAAGCAAAGCCTGCGAGAAACTGGGAGCTGGCCTGCGAGACTGTTCATTTCATCTGGCCTCCACTACTTCGTTCCTTATATATGATTTCGATTTCCTTCTATCTCCGATACCCCCTTCTTCTAAACATACAAAGTTGAGAATTTCTATTATAATTCAGGAGAATGCAACAGAGCACCTAGATGTGGAATAAAAAGCTAGGTCATCTGTACTTGCTGAATAAATGAATGATATCTTTTTTTTCCCCTAAAATAAAGACAAAATACAGTGGATCTTAGAGATGTTTTTAGGAGATGCCATAGGGAATCAGAGACGTTCAACAGCATTTCGTGGCTTTAGGGGACTCTCAGCTACAAAGAAAGCCTCTCTATTTAGGATTTTAGAAAGATTAACTGTTTACCAGGAAATAAATGGGAAAAAAAAGCTTTCATCCACTTGGGTGGAAGTCTCAGCTCAACTCAATTCACTCCCTCCCTTTAGGCTGTGAAAAGGGCCTGACCTTACGAGCAAGCTCCTCACCTTCTTCAGCAGATACGCGGTGCACCTGTTGCTTGTTTCCCGGCCAGAGGAAAATGGGGGTGTCTGGGTCGACATACAGCCTGTAGTACCCAGCAAGCAGGCAGGCCAGGTCTTTTGCACTGTTGGATTCCAGTAGCAATGTCAGAACCTTTGAAGGTAACGAGAGCTCTTATGTAAAGGGTGAAGGGACAGTCCAAAGACTGACAACAAGGCCACGTGGGGCCAAGTAGAGATTCCAAGTCAGTCCAGCCACGGCCCACAGGCAGGCCTCCTGGTGTCTCCTATTCTCACTGGCAAGACTCGAAATAAGCATACATGCATACATGTACACATACACACAACCACACGTGCAAGAACTCACACACTCACAGACACACAGTGGATTCCTCCCCTTGAATATCTACAATGTCTCCTGCTTCTTCGCCCCCTACTCCAGCCTTCCCATCCCAACCACCCCACCCCACCCTGTTCATTCATGCAATGGAGTCCCTTCAAGACCTGACCTGGAAAAAGAAAGGGAAAGCAAATGGAGAAGGAAGATGATAAAAAAAAAAATAACACAATAACAAAACCTTGAGTGCATCAGAATTAAAGCAAAGGAGGGGCAATGTAGGACCTGGCAGAGAGGCTAGGGAAGTACTCCACATCATTTACCCATTTTCATTGCTGTCACTCAAAACCCTTGGGCAGCCATTCTGGTCCCATACATGTGATAAAATCATCTGGTGCGCCCATCTACATTTCTAAGCCCATCAGGAAAGTATATGTTCCAAACTCAGTTTACACCAAAACCAAACCAAACCAAACCAAAAATCCCAAACCCGTTCAGGACCTTCCCAGGAAAATGCACCCTGTTCATTACTTTCCTTTTGATGATATAGGATGGATGATTCATCCTCTTCAGCAAATGCTGGATATTAGATTTTGTTAATATCCATATTCTCATAAACAACCCTAGGATAATTGAGCCCCAAATTCCAGAAGCTGGATTCAAAATCTCTCTCCCATGTGTTACCTTGACATCCTGAAGATAGACTTTGACCATGCTCACTTTCTCGGACTCTTCCGTCAGCTCTACACGGCTGATGTTTGCAAACTCTGCCAACGTGGACATGATGTTGAGTTTGCTACTGATAATTTGGCTAATCCCGTATTTGGCTCCAACTAGAAGGGCAATGTATGATTCTCTGTCCTGTAACTGCATCCAGGTGGAAGAGGAATTAGTTTGCATTCATTCACGAGTGAGTGAAAATACATTGCACATGCAAGACATGATACCTCTCTCTGCAAAACTCCATGATTCTGATTTCAGATCCTCCCTCACCACCTCTTCCCTAGACTAGCAAACTAAGCAACGGTCCAATCTGGTCCCCTCTAGAGCTAAATTAAGTGTAAGTGTATCTCTTATGAGACACTTCATAGCAGAAAGCCCAACCATGGGACTGTTACCTGTTTCATGAACATAACCTGTGCTTTCACACCTATGTGCCCATGTTCATGCTGTGCCTTACTGAAATCCTGACTCCTCTTTATAAGCTTCTATCAAGGGCACCTGGGTGGTTCAGTCATCTGCCTTCAGCTCAGGTCATGATCCCAGGGTCGTTGGATCACATCCCAAATGGGGTTCCCTGCTTGGTGGGGAATCTGCTTCTCCCTCTCCCCTGCTCCTTCTTGCTCTCTCTCTCTCGCTCGCTCTCTCTCAATTAAATATATAAGAAATATTAAAACAAAAACAAAAACAAAAACTACTCCATCAAATGGATGCTACTCCATCAAAATCTACTGCCTCTGAGAAACATCCGCTTGATCTGTCTCCTCAAGCCAGAATAGCCCCTTTCCTCTGTGTTGTTCCCACACCACAGCCTCTGTACTGGTCTGACAGCACTGAGCTGCCACTTCTCACTGTAATTATTCGTATCTGAATGTCACGTTCATGTCAAGTTCCCTGACAACAGAGTCGGTATTTATCTATGCTGGTAGCCCCTCATGCCCAGCAAGCACACTGAGCCAGTTCGATGTGACTGATATCTCCCACTACCGTTCTCACCCTAGATAGGAAAAGTCAAGGGGGCTGGGGACAGGAACTTGACAGCTGGAAGAGGACAGGATTAGCTCGTGGGAGAAATGGAAGTTTTTCTTGTACCTTCAAGCCTCGCTTTCTGTGATCTAGTCTCTTTCCCACCTTTTCATCACCTACTTGGACAAAGACTCGACTATTTTTCCCGTCCCCTATCTGATGCTCTTCCTTTCTCTCCAAACATTGATTCTCTTTTTCTGTCTACAGTGGTAGGTCAGCAATCAGATTAAACTGACCCACCACTGTAAATGACAGAGAAGCACACCAAATACACCCTGAAACAAGTTTTGTTAACATATGAAAAAACCCTTCAATGGGCAACTTGTCTGGTTTTGTGCTGGAGGGTTCTGGGGCAGTCTGGACCATGCTGTTGGGGAGAGTCCCAGTAAGCTATAGCCCACCAATCACTGACTACTGGAAAGCACAGAACTTTAGGCCTGGGCTCCAGAAAGCAAGCTGGGGGAGGAAGAGCACCAAGCAGAGGACACTTTCGCCTCTCTTTTCCCTTCTCAGACCCACCCTTGGTTCTTCCCTTCTGAACAATCAGGACCCCAGGCCGCCAGTCCATCGAACATTCTCATCTTTCTTTCACAATTTCCCATTCTTCCTCTTCACCTTCACATACCCAAAGTTCCAGAGTAAACTACATACGTTTCCCTTCCCTCAGAATGATTTTCCACCAGACTGAAATCTGGCCAAATCCAACCTTCCTGCTTTCCCTAATTCTTTCTCCCCACCATACTCAACCCGAAGCTGGCAGGGGTACCCTTTGTCTTCAAACTCCACAGCACCTGTCCTGTGCCTTTCTACGGCCTCACTTGGCCTGGGTACTTTGTTTCATTGTTTGAGGGTGGAAATCATGTCCTATTGAGTTCTGCCTCCCCCAGTTCTGTCACAGGGCTGGCACCAAGCACGATAAACACTCACTGATGGCATAATATTTTGCTTCCCAAACTCTAGTACATAACACAGTGCTTAGGAGTTTTAGGCTAAAAGACACACTGATCTTCAGAGGACCTCTACGGTCTCTCATGAGAGTAGGGAGTCCACATTTCTAGAATACGTACCATTAGAGTAGCATTAAAGATTTTTCCACCATATGTCTTGAGTTCCCCAAGGATCTGTAGATAATTTAAACGTAGCTGGGCAGCAGAAATAAGTTGCTTAAATAGGGGGGAAAAAGACTTAAGTTAGAGTTATTTGCTTGCCTAAAATCCATACAATACTGAAAATGCATTCCCTGAGGTTTCACAACAGATATCTGGGGATCGGGGTGGGGTTGGTGTCGACAGAGGCCATAATATTACCTTCTGCCGGGGTTCCAGCAAATTCTGGTTCCTCTTCATGTGGAAGCTAATGGCTTTCTTGATGTCTTTGCCTTTCATGTTTCGGAGTAGAGTTGGAGATATAAAGTTCTCTATTCCCCAGTCCTTCCTGCCATGAGATATTGGAAACACCATTTTTACAGTATACTTGGCTCTAAGGAAAAGCATAATTACATTTGATTCAGGAACTGAATGTTCCCAGAATACTGCAATCATGAGCTTTCTCAACAGAAGCTATAGACTATGAATATACATGTGTGTATAAATACACATAAAATTTATAAATGTCATATATTTGTATTTATATATATTTAATACACATACTCTCTCTCCACAAAAACCACAGCCATTCAGGAATTAAACCCCACCTATCTTTCTGGGAGCTGATTACTTTTGGTGTGGTATGACATTTTTTTTTAAAGATTTTATTTATTTATTTAAGAGAGAAAGAAAGCAAGAGCAAGTGTATGAGCACAACAGGAGGGGCAGAGGGTGAGGGAGAAACAGGCTCCCTGGCTGAGCAAGGAGCCCGATGTGGGACTCGATCCCAGGACCCTGGGATCATGAGCTGAGCCAAAGGCAGACGCTTATCCAACTAAGCCACCAAGGTGCCCCAGTGGGGTAGGATATTCTGTTAATCAGAATAGATCTCTTTTTTTCCTACAACATGTGTGAGAAATAATGATCACACATGTATAACATACATTTACGCGGCAACACAGAGCACCTGTGAATCCCTGAGGTCATGCTTCAGAATGGCACCAGGCTAACAGCCTCAAAATTCCCCAACAAACTGGTTAAAAGTACAGATTCTCAGGTCCCACTCCCTAAAGATATGATCCAGCATTTCAGGAACAGGGCCAAGGATCTGTTTCATTTTTAAAATATAATTCCCCATTGATTTTGGTGTCCAGACAGGACAGAGCTGAGATTGGGTACGTGGGTTAACAAACCTGTGTGATGATGCCCAGAGCAAAATGAAAAATTAGGCTAAGACTCAGGAGGTGTTGGAGTCCCAGGACTTGAAACTGTCCTAATAGGAATATAACGCAACACAAGAGGCTCACACAAAATTAATTTGCAAAGCATTTCCACCCTCAGAAGAGCTTTACACTGACACTGTCGACTGATTTCCCAAGACATTCTCTCAGGAAGTGGGAATTTACAAAGGGATCCTGTGTCATTCCATCTGCTGTTGCCTTCTGCCCCAGAGGGAGCAGCCGGATTCTGACACCGGGGGGGAGCTGGGTTGGGTCAGAGACAGTGGGGAGGGAAATGGATGGAAAGGCAATGGACAGATGGGTAGGTAGGTGAGTATCAGCTTTCTGTGGAATCTGGCTATCCTGGCCGGGGGCCAGCCAAGTTATAAATGCAACACAGCTGCTGTTGATGGGATCTAGAAGTCCCCTGCCACTCACTCTATGTACTTCAAAGAGATCTTCTGTGGCTGAGCGCATGCGTAGATCCGCTCCTGGATGTGCAGGGCTGCGAGGCGGAGTGCAGAGCTACATTTCATTTCTACAGCAAAGCGCTCCTGGAGCACATCGCTGCAGCTCTAGAAGAGATGACATCAGAGGAATTGGGAGACAACAACAGATGGTTTGTGTTCCTAGTTCTTTCCAGGGAAAGGCTTTGAGACCTGGCTGTGTGACCTTGGCTAACTTACTAAGACTCTGAACATCGGTGTCTTCCCATTGCTAAACGAGGATACTCAAATCGACCTTCCGCAGTCTCTGTGAGTTTTAAATTAGGTAATATATGAAAGCAGACGCCAGGACACAGCAGTATAAGGATACAACTATAACGTAGTGATGCTATTTGCTGCCCCCGTATCTATAAGTTTTGGGCAAGGTAATTCACCTAGTGTAAGTTACCTCATCTGTAAAACGGTAATGCCTCCCAAATGATTCTTCTTCATCAGGATGAAATCGACATGATAAATCTCACCCGAGCAGGCAAAGTACAGGGAAAATCCAGCTAGGTGTCAAGGAACCAATTTTTGGCTCCGTCACCAAACGCATGACCCAGGCAGATCATGTGACCTTCCCAAGACTCAGTTTCATCATTCCCAAAATAAGACTTTGAAGTACTAAGTCCCCTTGTAGCCATAAAAACCATAATTCTAAATAGTAGTAGAAAAATGTATCCTCCATAATGAGGACTGAGCCCAAGTTTCATTAATACATAGCAAGTCTCCTAACATAGCAACTTGGTGAGGGAAAGGGAAATTTGTGAGGGATGATCGGGCCTCTTCTCCTTCAGATAATCCCTACCAGGGAATTGCTTCATTGCCTTAAGCTCATGTTCAAAATAACCCAGTGTGCCAGCTTTGAGAACAACGACTATTATTTTAGGAAGGGCTGGTCCAGTCACCTGCAGATAGAGGTATTCAAAGGCCACAGGGTCTTCCTTCAAGAGGTCCAGGGGGTCCTTGGGAACAAAACACACCCTGAAGAGGCAGCGGTAGTCATGTGACTCCTCCCTTTCCACCACCTGCAAGGTAAGGGCCATACAGTTAATCTTCTAACTGCCTTTGTTCTCACAGCTACTCCACAAAGCAACTTAAAAAAAAAAAAAAAAAAAAGAAAGTCCCCGGAGATTTCAATCTTAGTGCCTCCAAAGACAGCTGCAGAACTTTGCCGCTGACTTTCCCATGGGTATAAAATGTAAAAGGCTCAAAAGGGTAAAGTTTCCCACTGACCCCATCAAACTGCTCCCCTTTCCAAACGAAATCTGCTTGCAGTTTCTTAGCTGCCCTTTCAGTCTCTGTGTTTATAGGCTTCTACATGCATGTACCGTTTTCTTTTCCACAAATAATAGTCTAGTATATATTGGTATTATATTATGCATCTCACCTTCTTTTTTCCTACTTCAACTGTCTTGGGGATTTCATATGACTTTCTTTTTTTTTTTTTTTTTTTCAATTTATTTGACAGAGAGAGATCACAAGTAGGCAGAGAGGCAGGCGGGGAGAGAGGGGGAAGCAGGCTCCCCGCTGAGCAGAGAGCCCGATCATGACAGAAGGCAGCGCTTAATCCACTGAGCCACCCAGGTGCCCCTGACTTTCTTTTTTAATGCTAATGGAATAGAAGGGTTAAAAAGCTGGTACAACAAATCACTGAATGTTTGAAAAACTGAGTGCTACAGACAGACTGTGCCCTGTCCGTCCATTAGGGTCCTGCTCAGGGGGTGAGTCTCCAAAGAGGGCTCAGACCCAGCGACAAATGGTTCCCTGACTTCTCAAAGATCATCAGAGCTGGAAGAGAAAGATGGGAAGCCACTGGTTTCGTTACCTTCAGTAAGTCGCCTTCTCATTCTAAGTCACTGTCTCCACATCTGCAAAATGGGACCCCCTATACCTTAGATGAAAATCAGTCCCGATTCTCGCCCTGTCATCCCCAGGCTGAGTGAGGGCATGAGAAAGTGCGTCAACACTGCACATGTGCTGAGCCCTATCCCGGAGGGTTCTGGCCCAGCTCAGATCTCTGCACGAGGAACAGGTGTACCTGCTGGATGAGTTCCTCCTCGTGCAGCAGGTGCAGCCGTGAGATGTTGTACTGCTCCTCCAGGGCCAGGGCAAAGTACTCCACGCTACGGATGGAGAGCTTCTCCTTCACGGTGAGGATGATGTCCTGCCAGGCCCAGAGAGGCACAAGGGTCACCGGAGGGGCAGGCTGGCCCTCAAGCTCAGGCACAGAACAAGGAGGACCTCCTTGACCTCCTCTCTGCTCCTCAGTGCCGCCAGGGAGAAAAAAGCCTGTGCTGACAGGTCCACTGCCAACGCAGGCAGCCGAACCTTCATAGGCAACATGTGGGACTTCTCATCGCCCCTGGTGGCCCTCCATCCACGGCTCCCCTCTCCTTGGCGCTCCGGCACCACCTGAAAAGCCATCCTGTTTTGCGTTATTGGAAGGGTGAAGCAACCCCCTGGGGGCTTATGACTCTCTTCAAGGTCTCTGGAAGAGACCATGAATCTTGCCTGTCCTGGGCTCTAGAGCCCGGCATTTGATGGCGTTCAGGAAATTTTCACTCAAATGTTCCCGTCTTTGGGTCTCTGTTGGTGCCATTCCCCATGCCTGGAGTGCTGTCTTCGCACACCATGCTACGCCTATTCCTGTCAACAGTCTGTCCATCTTTCCAAGTTGGCCTCCCTGGAGGCTTCTCCTTAATCTCCAACTGGCAGGCCTCTCTGCCCTGAGGCCTCAGCACACCAATTTCATGTCCCACATTCATGACTCTGAGCACACTGCACATTTCTCAGTGCACTATGAGCTATCCCCAGGTCCCCTGCCTTCCCCCCAACCCAGCCCGAGTCTCTGGGCTCCCTTTGGCTTTGCAGACACGCACCTGTTCGCTGGGTGGAATGGCATATTACTTTTCTTAACTTAGAGAAAGGGGGTTTTCTCTGTAAGAACTTTGCTTCCCATGGAAGGGAGGCGGGGAAGAGAAGTCAATCATGAACAGACAGTGATTTTCCTTTTTTTTGACCCACAGGATTTGTTTATATCCTCCCTCACCCCTCTCTGTCATAAGGAACTAAAAGATTTATAAAAATTTGGTTACTACAGATAAGTACAATTAACCAGTATTATACCAGCTAAAACCTTGCTCATTTCCCCAACTCTATCACCTGGGATCTAATTCCCCTGTGGTGTGTGCTTTTATTGTAAACCCTCTCAAAGTCTTCTTGGCCACCAAAGTGGGACTCACTTTCAATAAGTCATGCCTTCCAAACCAATGCACTTGGATCAAAGATGGCAGAGGTAGAAACCTTGTCTAATTCATTTGCAAAATTTAGGTGCAGAATGGTAGTTTGGCAAGCTCCAGTGCAGGGTTCAGTAACAGACCAAGTTTGAAGCCAGTTATGAGCTAGCTGACTTTGACAATGTGAAGGGTCTCTTGGGCCTGTATTCTCATCTACAGAATGGTAGCTAACACTTGTCTCTTCAAAAGGTTACTGGGGGCATTAGATTAGATAGTCCACGAGGAAGTGCCCAGGATGGCAGGCCTGTAGTAAACACTTAGTAAATCCATTCCTCCCTCCTCTTTCTTCTCTGAGCAAAGGCTTCCTGAGTTCACAGAGGCTTTCTCTGGCTTCTCCTAAGTCACAGTGAGCCAAGAATGGAATGGGGTATTTGGAGCAGCTCTGGGAATCGCCAAAGGAAAGTGACAGAGAGGGACACTGGCTGTGTGCCTGTATGTGTGCATGTGGGATATGTGTGTGAGTGTGTGTGAGAACATGTGTCTGTGTGTGTCTCAGCTACTGTCCATTACTTCCAGCTGCACTGGCCCGGCTGAACCCCCTCTATCTGCCTCTTCACCAGAGCCTTGCTCTAACACCTTCTAACTTATTCAGAAGTTGTCGTGCAACTCCTGACTCTCTGTGAATAAAATCCAAACTCTGTCTTCTGTCACTCAGCACCCTTCCCAGCCAGCCTGCGCCATCTCCCGCTCCTTCTACGAGAAAATGGCCTGGGTTCCAGTCCCCCTAAATGGATCACTACTTCCTAGGCAATGCTTGCCTGTCTGGGTCTCTGCATTAGTCCATGTGACTTCCTCAGGTCTGATGGGTGCCCTCCCACCCCCACCAACAGCCCTGTCCCCCACCTTCCCTTGTTAAATTCTTGGTTGCCCTCCAAACCTCAGCTTGGATCCAGCTTTTTTTTGCAAAGCCTCCTCTGACGTACTGGAAGGAAGGGGCAGATGGTAGTCTTTCCCCTGCGTCCAGAGCATGTCCTTGTCCCTCTCTTCGCAGCCCTTATTTCATCCTGCCCTGGACTCTCAGGAGCTCCTTGAGTGTCCAACCTACCTCAACTAGACGGCAAACTTCTGGAAGACAAGACCACGTTTCACCTAGTCTGTACCCTCAGCCCGGACCATCTCCCTCACATGGAGAGCCTGTTACACATAAGCTGAAGGGTCTTCAACCCAGAACAGAATATGCAGGTGCTCGGGCCTGCTCGGACATGTTGCTTGAGTGTTTAGCTGTACTAGTCTTTTTGGTAGTGGGTGGAGTCACATACAAGAGGCAATGAGCCCAGTGGTTAAGGCAGAATGACGGCTTACAAGTTGTCATAGGCCTTGCCTACTTCATCCCTCTGAGCCCTGATTTCGGCCCCTGGAAGACGACGATAAAAACACATCTTGCTAGGGAGTTGTACAACTCATGAGATAACACAGTGCTTGGCTTATTACAGGTACCCAGACCTTAATGGTTGTAGGAACACCAAGGCAGCTGCAGGGCAAGGTGCCTGGGGGTCTTGGGAGCCAAATTCTCCCCGGAAAAGAGACTCCAGTTCACTCTTAATACCTTCACCGTTGTGTTCGCCTCAAACTTGAAAGCTTTGGTCTGTCCATTCTCCAAGTACAGCTTGAGCACGTTGGGCATGCATAGCAGAGAATTACCCTGGAAAACACAAGAGGAGGGTTGAAACTGGCCCTTCCTTTCCTGGGGTGTGCCAAGTCCTCCGCTCCCCTGGCCCCGTCCAGGGTGGAGAGCAGAATCCTCTCTAACCTCCTCACCACATTGTGGGTTGATTCTTGCCATCTGGAGACTTCTCCAATGGACCCAGTTGATACCACACAGTCAGGAATGCTGCGTTCCAGGGATATCCAAGTGTCAGACATGAGATGTGAGCCCCATCACGAGCATGCCGATGGCACTGCATGAGCCCGTATGAGGTCTCACAACCATAGGCAGCCATTTCAATTCCTTTGGTGTCTACCCTCATGGGATACAATTTAGTAAGTCAGATGACAAGCACACATTCTCTCCTCAGAGGACCTTTCCTGGTGGGGCTGGGTGGGGGGCTGAGTGGGGTGGGAAGCTCCCTCACAGCCATCCCCATTTTCCTGCTGTACCCCTGTAGTGAAGCATCACCAAAGAGCAGGGGACCACTCCCACCTTCATGTGTCCCCACCATTGCCCCAGACTTGTGGACTCTCCTAAGGGATTCCGCCACTCTTGGAGGGTTTTTTGGAAAGTGGGCACAGGACTGATCTGTGGTAGGTAACCCCAGGCCAGCCAGAATTCCTGGGCAAGGCAAGAGAATGTTCTCTTTGGGATTAGAGAATCCCCCCCAGGGCTGGGCCTCATAAAAGTGATCCCTGCATGTTTAGCTGCAAATCAAGAGGGCCCTGGGGGTTGGTGTCCTCCAGAATCAGCAAGCCATTCCAGAGTCCCAAGATTTGAGCTAAAACTAACTCCATCTTTAATCTCTGCAAAGACTTTGGGTATAAAGCCCACCCTGGTAGAGAAGCCTATCATCTTTTTGTAAAAAAACAGACAATCCGCCTTGGATGAGAATTTTGTATCTTCTAACTGCAAGGCGACTCGTATCCTTTTGGTAAGACTCACACTCATCACTCTATAACTTAAGAAAAACCACAGTAGTTTTATGGCAGAAAGGGGGGTATGTTCGGATCTCAGTGTGGCTTCACCATCCGGGATGGGGGACCGCAAACTGCTTGCTCTCTGTTCTCCTCTCACTTATCTGGTTTTGGGTGTTTAGAATGACCTTCATCTTTGGATCTCCTAAGGGCAAAACTTCTTCCATGGACTTCACGATTTGGGAATTCCAAAAAAATACAACCACAGTAGCATCACATAACTACCACCATTTACTTTTCTCTGAGGCTTCTTCCAATTTTTATCTGTACCCGTAAATCATTTTTAGAGAGTGGCCATAATAGAGCACAGATGATTTCTATCTTTCTATCTTCATTTTTTACTCAATACTTATTTCATCCACTTTTTCTTGGGGGTTTCATGTTTGTGATTTTAATGGACTTCTAATGTTCTATCGGTTTGAAATATCAGAATGGATTTAAGCCCTCTTTGGCCCTAGAGCTCGAGCATTCTTTTAAAAAATTTTTTTTTTCTTTTCTAAATAGCAGTACCATAGATGTCTTTGAGCACAGGGATTTTTGCATTTAAATTATTTTATAGACTAAATTGATAGGAATGTGAACCTTGGGCCACATTTTTTATGGAATTAGTTATGTTTTGTCTTTTTCCTCTGACATGAAAACAGATGAAACCAACTGACAAAGCCACCAGCTAGTACATGACTGTGGCTACCTGGTCACTATCAGGCCTTCCATTTGTTTTCTTCATTTGTGCTCAT
This sequence comes from Mellivora capensis, assembly GCA_004024625.1. Lineage (NCBI taxonomy): Eukaryota > Metazoa > Chordata > Mammalia > Carnivora > Mustelidae > Mellivora > Mellivora capensis. The sequence goes on along the minus strand of PISX010004770.1, from coordinate 20,592 downwards.
TTACTAAATGTGAAGCGGCACTTTTCATGTCTCCCTTCGCATTTCTTTAACTGTTTGCAAAGTTAAGCATTTTGCAAGTGTTAGCTTATTATTTTAAATTCTTCTGGGGCCTTATCTTGCTTTCAGGAGAAAAGGTTAACAATGGATTTTATCATCTTTTAAGTTATTTTTTTTTAAGATTTATTTATTTCAGAGAGAGAGAGAGAGAGAGTACATGTGGGCAGGGCGGAGGGAGAGAGACAATCTCCAACAGGCTCCCCACTGACTGCGGACAGAAACTAAGCCGGACTGATCCCACGGCCCTGAGATCATGACCTGAGCTGAAACCAAGAGTTGGACACTTAACCGACTGAGCCACCCAGGTGCCTCAATTTTATCACTTTTTAATAGGTATATCACAGGGATGAACTCTCACTGGTTTTGTTGTCTCTGCCTTATGTGGCTGATACTGAGACTTGGTGCTCTGACACGCAAGTCTCCCCAGAGATACCTTTTTAGAACCCTCTTTCTCTAAACTCTCACCCCTACAAAAACTCTGAAACAGATTTTGTAGCCAGTTCAGGTCAAAACCTGTCCTCACCTGGTCTTCTCATAATACCAGTGAGTGGGGGATGGCAGCCATTTTAACAGAGGATCCTAGTGATGGGGTTCATGTTTGCAGAACTCTTATTCTCTACCTGTCCTGTGGTTTGGTTCTAGCCCCCACTTGTCGTCACTGTGTATTACTCCTAAAAACACCCACTGCATCTAAATTTAATTTGCTATAGAGGCTCAACACATTTCCACAAACATGGACACACAGAGAAACAAACATGGCCGGGTGACAGGGTCTTGGTCTTTTCTAACACATTAAGCCTCCCACTGGCCCCTTCATGAACAAATCCACCTTCCACTCTCAGGTCTAATGGTCGTCAGGTCTGTTAAGTAGCAGTCGAGGTAGAAAATAAGGACTCTGGACCCTTTGTTAAAATGGCCACAATGCCCCACTGATGGTGTCTACAGAGAGAAGACCAGATAAGGACAGGCTCTGACTTGAGAGCTTCCAAGTCTAGCATTGATTGCTCAGTTCAGAATGGCAATAGCTTCAGACCATTGGGAAGAAAATGTATAAACTATGAATAAATGAGTCTTTAATCCAACAGTCCACATTAAAAATATCAAACTCCTGCCAGTACTTTCCCTTTACAAATTTGTCCTCTGAACCCTCAATCCTGGATGTCTCCATATCAAAAAGGACTAGACAGTGTGTTCCAGTGAAAAACAAAAGAACTGAAGTCACACAGACTTGGCTTGTAGATTCTCTTGTTTATGATCTCAGAGGTTAATTCTCTTAAACTCTCTAAACCTCTGCTTCCTCATGTATTAAAATACCTCCCTTGCTGGGTATCGTGATGGCTAAAGATTATGTGCCCAAAAAATTCAGGTTCATATAACAGAAGTTCACTACATACTGGGATCATGGGGGGAAAAAAGCCAGTCTGCACCACTCCCACCACTACTATGGATACAGCGGGAACACTAGGTTTGAAGGTTCAAAATGAGAAATTAGCATTTAGAACTTATTGGCATCTCATGGGCAAGAGAATGGAGTCCCAGAATAACAGACAGCCACACCCCGTGCTTCTCTCCCTGGCTCTCCCTGTCCACAGTCTGCAGGCACCTTACCGAGGGCGCTCAGAGCCTCTAGCAAACCTACCACGCTCCCTCGGTATCCCCTCTGTGCTGCAAGAATCCAGAGTCTCAAAGAGGTTGGTGCCAAGAGGCGGCTCACTAGTTTCATGGAGAGTGATTTCAGGGGCCTGACTAGAGACGCACCTGGCTGTGTCCACTGACAAGCACTTCCTCAGCGAAGTGCACCTTCACGGGGTTGGTCTTTAGCCTGGCTCTCTTCTCCTCGGTCAGGAAGGATGACTTGGGGACTCCCTGCAAAACATTACCATGACACATTTTAGAACTGGACTTCTGTAAAAGCCATGACACACCTTCTCATCTCTTAAAAACAAAAGCATCAATCTTGACGGCTGTTGAGGCCTCCATTAAAACTGACAGAGAAGGACAGCATCCCACTAATCATCTCTTTTCATAACATCTAGGGATCCCAACCCAGACAATGTTGCTGTGTCTGAGAATGGCCGAGGACTCGGTACAGTAGCAACATGGTTGTGTACGACAAAGACAAAAAACTGGCTTATGAACAAGAAGACCTGAGTTCTGCTACTCAGTAGTTGTGAGAACTACCTCAAACACAAATTCTTAGAGAGGAAAACCAGGGGTGTGTGTATAAAACAAAACAAAATAACTCTGTGTGACTTTGGCCAAGTCATTGCTCCTCTCCAGCCTTTGGTTTTCCAATGTACCATGGGAGAGTTGGATCTGAATAACTCCAGGGCTCCCTGAAGCTCTGGCCCCTGTGATTTATCCTTGGCTGCTCTTTGATCTTCTCATCTTTTCGGTGGTATCCTCTTTCCCCAGGGGTAGAAAGAGTCATCACAGGTTGGTATGAGTATGTGATGAAGCCCCTAGCTTAGACCATAGGAGATTACATTGTGACACAGTGAACAGCAGCTTGCATGATCTAGACCAACCATGTGATCTTCCTGGATGGAATCCTGATATGTGATTCCCAGCCTGGCAGTATGCTCCATTTCTTGGTCTAGGTAGTCCTTTAGGCCAGGCTCTAGAAAGGGACATGTGTTAAGAGTCTCAAGATGGAGCTCTGGACCACATTTTATGTAGCTGACATAAAAGAGAGATATGACAACAGTCAGAGAAACTATAGGAAACCATGCTCATGGCCTCACATATCAACAGACCAATGCCATTTAGAACCTGAAGTGAAGAAGTGACCTTGAATTCTTTTTTTTAAAGATTTTATTTATTTATTTGACAGACAGAGATCACAAGTAGGCAGAGAGGCAAGCAGAGAGAGAGAGAGAGAGAGAGGGAGAGGGAGGAGGAAGCACGCTCCCCATTGAGCAAAGAGCCTAATGCGGGGCTTGATCCCAGGATCATGACCCAAGCAGAAGGCAGAGGCCTTAACCCACTGAGCCACCCAGGTGCCCCAGAAGTGACCTTGAATTCTTAATGCAAGATAAATTTGATCTCACAGGTAACTAGAGCCTTGCTGTAACAGGGTTCACAACTATGATTCAGTATCTCAAATATATAGTTTGCTTTTTAAAAATTCAGTAAAAGGAGAAGGGGAATAATAATGTTCCCAGGGAAGAGGTATACCTATATGGTAATCTCTCAACTTCAAAAATTACTTAACCTCAGTTTGCTTTCTTCTTCAAGCAGAATGATTTTCCAGTTAGAAGAAATAGAAGAAATAAGGGGAAAAAGAAAGTTACAACCCAAAATTGGTGATAAAACTATCAGATGCTTTGAATGAGTTCAAGACACCCAAGCCAGTGAATCTAGGGGTCCCTAGACTATTACACACAACAGTTGGCATCATCCACATAAGAGAAAATGGAAGAAATATCAGGAGACTAAAGATGGTTAAGTATCAAGTTTCCCAGAAAATGAACATGGAAGATTAAGGAAAACACATATTGGTAAGCTTGTCATTATTTCTTGGCAGAATTCAAGATAAAAGGTGGTCAGAGAGCTTTTAGTCATTGATCACTAATTAACCACTATGGGGTTACCAAGAATAAGTCAGAGCCAACCAAGTTCATTTTTCTTTTGAAGATGGGATTCCAGATTGGTAAGGCAGGGTCCTGGGGATATGGTAGTATTCCTTCATTCTTGCAAAGTGTTTGATAAGGTCTCCTATAATCCCCCTGTAGAGAAGGCCAGATGCAGAGCCATTAGGAGGATTCAAAACTAGTTGACCTATGCTCGAAATTGTCCTGATTTAACTCAGCAACTCAGGCTCCCTTTGGTTCAGTGTCCAACAATGATGGTTAGCAATGGCTTGGATGAGGTCAGAGAACGTGTACTTACCAAACCTGTAAATGATACAGAGCTACAAGGTATCATCAGATCTCAGGCAGCAGAAATTTGGGAGGCAAGATAAAGGAACTAGATATCTAAAACAGGTGTGTGGAAAAATTGAGGGGCAGGGGCTGCTAAGGGCCAGAGGCCAAAATATCACTAACAACAAGCATTGAGAGGGTATAGGAGAGCAGGGCTGTGAAGAGCTGAAGGGAACAGAGTAAAGTGAGGGGTCAAAGTGACCGGTACAACTGTCATTCAAAGTAACGGGAAACCAGGGGCAGAACAGGGAGAGATGCAGAGAGAAAAAGAATCCGTGGCGGCGGGGGGGTGGTGGTGGTGGTGGAAGGAGGGGCAACTACTATTCTCTCTTGCCTTGGGGACAGCAATTTTGCAAGAGTGGGACCCAGAGCTGGATCAGACTAAAGAAAATCAACTGGCCAAGTAATGGAGGAAGTAGGGGAGGCGTGGGAAGAGGTGGATCCTGACAGGAAGGGAGGATGAGTACAGCTGATGACTGTACAAACACACCCTTCAGTTCTGTAATTCCCTGAAGGTCCAATCTCAGCATGCCACAACACTGGGCCAAAGCAACATGATTTGACAGGGATTACTGTGAAGTGTGGCACTGAGGAACAACAACAACAACAAAATCAATAGCATAGCATGGGATGGGGGCTTGGAAGTGATTCATTTGGAACCCAACCTCAGTTTTCTGTCAACCACAAGCTTCACCCAAGCCAACAGCGTGACTGGGCCTCTTAAAATCTTAACCCCATCTTGGACCTCGCTAGCATTTTGGTGCACGTCAGACGTGCTCTCTCCATTCCCTGGGGACTTGCACCAGTTGACCTTAGGTGGAACTGTATTCCTTTCTGGGTGCCACCATTTGGGAAGGCCGCCGTGAAGCCAGGATCTATGCAGAGAGCTATCAGAGAAGTGAGAACTCAGAGAAGCATCATAGATGAAGAGTGTTGATGGAACGTAGTGAGTCTGGAGAGGAGACCACAGCTTGCTTGCTTTCAAACCTCTGCTAATCTATTTCATCCAACATAGACTTGCCTTGATGGGCACTAGTTGGTGGGAATCACAGGGAAGAAGGGTCTCTCTCATATCTGGAACCACCCAACCACGAAACTAGCTGCTTTGAGAAAGAACACACACTCTGTTACAGAAATGCGCAATCCACAGGCCCCGCCTATACTTTTATACCCAAATAGGAGCTCTGGTCTCTGTACACCTTGGCATCTAAAAGATATTGCAAACCACTCACTTGGGCCAACTAATACTAAAAAGAGATACTTTAAATAATATGAGCTCCTCATTATTCCAGGATATTTACATGCTCCCTGGGTTCTAAATTAACCCATTAGAGAGTAGAAGACCTGAGCTGATACAGATTTTTTCTGTGCATGTTTTTGCTGAACTAAGAGCTAATGCTTAAAAGGACACCGAAAGGGACAAGCTGAAAAGTTCTGTATCTTTTTTACCATTCTCCACCCTAGACTGGCCAATGTCAATTCATAAACACAGCAGGGTTGGGGCACCGGGGTAGCTCAGTCAGCTAAGCATTTGACTCTTGGTTTCAACTCAGGTTGTGATCTCAGGGTCGTGAGAATGAGCCCCACATTGGGCTCTACGCTCCTGGGTATGGAGTCTGCTTAAGATTCTCTCTCTCCGGGGCACCTGGGTGGCTCAGTGGGTTAAAGCCTCTGCCTTCCGCTCAGGTCATGATCCCAGGGTCCTGGAATCGAGCCCCGCATCGGGCTCTCTGCTCAGCACGGAGCCTGCTTCCCCCTCTCTCTCTCTGCCTGCCTCTCCGCCTACTTGTGATCTCTGTCTCTCAAATAAATAAAATCTTTAAAAAAAAAAAAGATTCTCTCTCTTCCCCCCTCTGCCACCTCCTTAAAAAAACAAATAAAAAAGTAAAGACAACAGGGGTCAAAGAGGTAGATTAGTGTAACGCTATTGACCAAGGTTTTGAAATCTACCTGAAAAATAACCCAGCTCCACTGATTTCGGCATGTGAGATCATGGCCATGTGAGGCCACAGAGTCCTCATCTGTAAGAGGGGGATAACAAATATGTCTATCTTCTAGGATTTTCTTTTGGTGAAGATTTAATAAGAAATTAGATATTGGTATTAATATAACAAATAACACATTATAAACCATGAATACAGCTCTCTACAATTAAACATATATATTTTTCCCCCATAAAATTCTAAGTCCTACAGAAACAGTAATTACTATTCCAACTTTGGATTTCATTTTATTTTTTTAAAGATTTTATTTATTTATTTGAAAAAAAGAGTGCACAAGCAGGTGGAGTGGCAGACAGAGGGAGAAGTGGGCTCAACGCTGAGCAAAGAGACTGATGCAGGGCTTGATCCCAGGACCCTGGGATCATGACCTGAGTCAAAGGCAGAGGCTTTAACCCACTGAGCCAGCCAGGTGTCCCAGGCACCCCAACTTTTTAAAGATTTTTTATTTTATTTTATTTTTTAAATTTATTTATTTGTCAGAGAGAGAGAGGGAGAGAGATAGAGTGAGCACAGGCAGAGTGGCAGGCAGAGGCAGAGGGAGAAACAGGCTCCCCGCTGAGCAAGGAGCCCAACGTGGGACTCGATCGCAGGACGCTGGTATCATGACCCGAGCCGAAGGCAGCCGCTTAACCAACTGAACCACCCAGGTGTCCCAGGATTTTTTATTTTTAAGTAATCTCTATTCCCAGTATGGGCCTCAAACTCATAACCCTGAGATCAAGAGTCTCACGCTCCACTAGTGAGCCAGCCAACCCCCACCCCCACCCCCCAATTTTGGATTTTAGAATTCCTAATCAATTTCAAGCCATGTGAGAACTCTAAGAACCTGCTATGGCAAAGATGAGCATCCTTGTTGATGCAAGATATAAATGATCACTCATCTTATGATCATGTTACTCCTGATGAGAGGCCTGAGTGGGCTGGACAACATTCAGGACATTTCTCAGGCCATGGGCCAATATCAGCTTTCCCCCCAGGACCCCTGGAGCACAACATTCACACCCTCCTCTGCTTGGGAACCTCAGAGGAATCTCCAGAGTCCTCCTGGAACATGTTAATTGTCCTCTCTCTACGCTTTTCATTTTTAAAAGAATACAACCATAAGTTGTTTCTCTCTTATTTACTTAACAAGTGTTTTGCTTTCATTTCTTGAAAACAACAGGGGAAAAAGCCCACCTAATTAAAATTAAGATGTTCTCCATAAAGATACTAATCAACTAAATAAAAAGAATCTCTCTTTTTTTTAATAAAAAGAATCTCTTACCACCTGTACCACCATTTATACTAATTAGCTTTCAGTATACTGTTTTTTACACACTGGTTTCACATTATTTCATAGACAAATGCTGTTCAGATGAATCTCTGTTTATTTGTCCATAAAATATTTGGTCTGTCATATTTATGGCAAACATCTTAATCCTACTTAGGTGTTTTTTTTCCCTATTTTATTTCCAAGAAATAAAACAAAAAACAGTACTTGTCAACAATGAGAAGGGACCGCAATTTCCTTGCTTTTTTAGCGTTCTGAACTTTTTAGACCAGAGAAATGTAATTTTTTCACATAATCAAATAGCTGTTTGTTCATTGTGCTTCTTCCCACTCCCTCGATAGTTAGAAATTCTTTCCATAACCAATGGCCAGATAGACACTCATCCATATTGCTTACATTTTAATGTTTTTTATAGGTAATTGTTATTACATCAAATGGTGTGATGAGACTATTTTTTTTTCAGACACTTAAAGAAATATCCTAGAATGATTTTGTGAATAATTATCTTTTCTTCCAGTGATTTGGGAGGCCATATTTTTCACAAACTAAATTCTTTTTTTTAATGGATTTATTTGACAGAGAAAGAGGGGGTAAAGCCAGGGGGAGCAGCGGGGGTGGAGGGAAGGGAGCCCAATGCAGGGCTTGATCCCAGAACCCTGGGATCATGACCTGAGCCGAAGGCAGATGCTTAACTGCTTAACTGATGGAGCCACCCAAGTGCCCCTCACATACTATATTCCTATATCAGTATCTATTCTGGGACTTTCTACTTGATTACACTGACATGTCTAACCATTTCATCAGTATCATACTGTTGTAATTATTTTAGCTTTATTAGTTTTAAAATCAGCTATACCAGGGCCATTCTCATTACTCTTTTAAAAATTTTTTAAATTAAAATTTTTTTTACTTTATAAAGATTTATTCATTTATTTGAGAAAGAGAGAGGTGGGGGAACAGGGAGAGGGAAAAAGAGAATCCTCAGGCAGACTCTCCCACTGAGCACAGAGGCTCAGGGGCTTGATCCTACCTCCCTGAGAACAAGACCTGAGCTGAAATCAAGAGTCGACCACTTAACTGACTGAGCCACCCAGGCACCTCATTACCCTTTTTTTTTTTTTTTCTTGATAAGGGATGTCTGGGTGGCTCAGTTGGTTTAACATCTGCCTTCAGCTTGGATCATGATCCCAGGGTCCTGGGAATCATTCGGGAGTCAGACTCTCTGCTCAGGAGGGAGCCTGCTTCTTCCTCTTCCTCTCCCTGCCACCCCCCCCCGCCCCGCTTGTGCTCTCTCTCTGTCAAATAAATAAATAAAATCGTATTTTTTTAAAAAAGATTTTCTTGATAAGTCTCACTTCAATAAACTTTGCCAAAATCCAAATACAAGTTCCATTGGGAGTTTGAATTTGCAGTAAGAATATACATTAATATGAGAACAACCAATGTATTCATAACAGTCTTCCCATCAAAGAACATGGTATGTTTCTCTTCCTATATTTTAAAAAAATGTTTACATCCTTCATAATATTCTCCTTTCTTTCACATAGGGTCCACCTATTTATTTTCCTTGCAGATTTCCTTTTTTTCTTATTTTTTCCCTTAATGAACTGACTAGGATTTATTTATCAACTTTATAATTTTTATTTTCCAAAGTATCATTTAGATTTTGATTTCTCTCATTTTCCTTATTTTGCCTTATCTTTGTTTTATAGTCTTTTCTTCCAACTTCTTGCACTAAATATTCACTTGATCTACTTCCTTATTCAATAATAAAATCACCTGAGGCTATACATTTTATTCTGAGTATAGCTTTGACTGCACATAATTTTTAAAGAGCACATATCCAATTTTAAATTTTCTTCGAACTACTCTATAATGGTAGTTTTGCTTTTCTGTCTGACCCCATCTTTACTTGGGAGATTGCATTTTTATTTCCAAAAGGCTGGACATTTTTAATTAAATTTTTGGTAGTTACTAATTTCTATTTCACTATATTCTGGAAAAGAGACTTATATAGTTTCTCATTTGGGGAATTTATTGAGTTTTCTTGATAGAGTGGTAGGTGGTCAATTACATTAGATTATTAAAATGCATTACTAAAATTCTCCATGCCCCTATTTATTTTTTTATCTTTACGTGGCCAAGGCTAAGAGGTATGAATTTAAGTCTCTCAGAATGAGAATTTTCTGCAAACGCTTTCTCCTTGGTAGTTCTTTCTCTTAGGACTTGATTATATACTTTTCCCTGTATCACAGAGAAAGAGCTCTTTTGCCTGTGGATTTTAGGATTGCCATTTCCTCCCAGCACACCGTCCATGCCACACCTTGCCTTGTGATGAACCTCAGGGCTGACAAGACACTCACATCCAACACCCCACTTGGTCCTCAAAATAACCCATTAGAGAGACAAGACAATTATTGCCATCATCACTGTCTTACAGAAATGAAAACTGAAAGTTAATGACTTGCCCGAAGTCATAACACATAAACTTATCTTAACACTTGCAGTATGGTGCCCTTGTCATCGTCCCGCTCTGCATAATTCTAGATCTGTCTCCTTGGCTGCACCACAAGTTCTGGAAGCCCGGGCCGACCCATACCTGTCTCTCCTCCCCAGCACCAATACATCGGTTATCTTCAGGCAACAGTGACTGCCCGCCTACTCGCTGCCTGGCCGCTGTCCCTTCTGCCATTTGCCTTTCCTGTTTATTTTCTGAGTGATATCCTACTGGGGATTTGGGGTCTTGGGGCTGAGAAAGGTAAAACTAACAGGACATAGAAAGAGATTTACCGATGTGCAGCGAACAACTGTGACTGAAAGAGAGTCTTCAGCTTCCCTGAAAAGAAAAAAAAAAAGAATAAAAATAAAACCATTTCATGACTTTAGGTGATGAGGATGAGGATGATGATAATGATGTGTGCGTGTGTGTCAAGGTCAAAAAGACTGGCAGAATTACAAAGCAGCCTAATTTGCTTCAGCTTCTTTGGCTCAGCAACATTGAGAAAGACGAGAGGGAAGCAAGGGTCCACAGACGAGCTGAAGCTGTCCCAGAGTGCCCCCCTCCACCCCGACCTTGAGGGACTCTTCAGACACCTGCCTCTACCATCTAGTCTATACCTACAGCCACTTAGTTAAGTCGCTTAGATTTAATTTAGTCTTTATGATGGGGAACTCATGCAGTTGGTATGACCACTAGGCTAGGTTTATGTCCAAAAATTTTTTTTATGAGAAAACATAGCAATAACACAGAAAACTTAGTTTGCTATTTCAGACAACTTAGGCTAAACATTTCACTAAATTGAATAAGTGAATGTGGACCACATTTATCAGCTAAAAGCCAACCAGCTTGTGGTGTTGGGGCACACAAAATCAGTGCAATGAGTCAAATCGTACATCAAGATATTAGACATTTCTGTCTTGTCATCATCTCTTATATATTCTCAGAGTGAGAAAAGTCAACTAGACGCTGGCCCAACTTCCATTTTGTATTAGAGAACAGAACTGAAAAATCAGTCCATCTTTTCTTTTCCTTTGCCATTGCTACAGAGAGAAGCTGTTTGCAAATAATTTCATTTGACTTCTTGCAATATGAACATTTACGCCAATTGCTGCTGGTATGTTGCTTCCTCAAATGGGTAAAATCAACTTGCAGTTTCGAAGTGTCTAGGGATTGCCTCTTCTCCATTTTATACAAGAACAGGCCTTTCCCAAGATAATCCACAACAAACCAAGGTCCAAGTGCTCTCAAAAGGACATTCAGGCCTCCCAGATATCTGGAGGGAGTAGAGAGGTTCTGTTGCGCCATGTTTTCCTTGATTTTTTCCCTTTATATGTGGCAATGGCCCTGAGAACTAAGCTTAAAAAAAAAAAAAAAAGCAGTCCTGGGAGTCCTGCAGTGTATGACAGAGAGCACAGATCTGCGGCACCCATCAAATCACAGCCCTGCTGAGGAGTCCTCAGTGCCTCCCTATTCTACACGGAGACTGACACCTGAACTTTCTGTGTCAGCATTCCAGACCCTCCACCATGTGGGCCTCACTTCCCAGAACTTTCCTCTAGGCATCTGGTGCCTCAGGCAAACTGACCCCACCTGGTAATTCCTGCTTATCACTTCTCTGCCGGGATCACCCTTCAGCTCCACTTTTGTGGGCCAAATTCTACCCAGCACTAAAGGAAGAGCTGAAATCCTTCTGGACTCCTCTGTTTTGTCAAACTCAGTTTCCACAAAGGCTGGAGGAATCTGTAGCCATTACAGCCCCTTTCCTCTGCTGCTCTTGAGGCAGTGTCTGCCCTCAACCTCACATGGTTGCACCCTAGAGTCCAAGTCCGAACTCTCAGTCCGAGGCGTGAGGTGAGTGCCGTCCCCTGGCCCCACAGGGCTCCTTGCCCAGGTGCTCAGAAAACAGGCCAGGTTTAATATTACCCACACACCCACATTCTGGCCTACAGCTTTAGACTGAGAATAATTTTACTTGTTAGTCAGAGTTTGATCAAGCCTGGCAGAAATATTAGCGTCACTGAAAATCTAAACTTAATTTGCAAGCACTGATCATCTTTGAGAAAAAAATCACCTGATAATTGAGAAACCAAACTTCATGATTTCCATCACCATGCTTCATTTTGTAGAAATGAAATCATCAAATCCCGTTGGGGCTGTCCTACCCACACAACTTATCCTCTGGCAATCTGGAAGCAGTATCGGGCTTGATTGAAAGGATACTATTTTCTACACTTTGATGGATTCTCTGTAAACCGTAAGCTACATCTGTGTGTCTCTCCACAGAGAGACTGTGTGCCTCCTGAGGGCAGAGACCGTATCCTGCATTTCCATTTTGTCTCACTCTGACTTTGTCCCTCTTACTCATCATTCAGTGTGTGTTTTCCACAATAGGCCCCCCGAAATGAAAACTACCCAACATCACTCACAAAAAAAGGCATAATAAGTATCTTCAAGTTGGCTTTCGTGTAACTCTATTTCTCATGTCTCTTAATTTAAAGTCATCAAAAGAGTGTCGAGTGACCAACTGGAAACGACGAAGGCCATAGGGGCCTATGAGATGTCTGTCAGCCCTCTTCACGCCTATTGCTGATCTTCTTCTGTCTTAAAACCAGGGTCAGCAATCACTGGCTCATTCAACTGAGCACTCACTGCGTGCTGGCTCTGAGGGAGATCATAGTCTAGACAGAAGGTGAGGCATCGACACAAGTCACGATGCCACTGGGCAGAAGGTCGCCTCTGTCATATCAGTGAAACTACAATATACCAACCAGGCATTTAAGAAGAGCTATCGGAAGGGTTCCAGAAGAACTGACAGATTTAGCATCACTTTAGTCCAATCTTTGGCATACGTTACAACAACCCCGGAAATCCTTACTGGGTAGAGCCCGTGCATTATTCTTAACCCCACCACCTGCTGTGCCTCATGCGGTGCCTAGCACAGCAGAGGGCTGTCCCTGCCTCCATCCCTTCTCTAGACAGATGACACACACAGTGACAGAGACCAAATTCTCAAACAAGGCTGCTGCCTTCACTTCAAGGAGACGGGACCCTACTAAAACCCGGGGGGGGGGGGGAGGGATCAATTATGTCATCCCTGTCACCCATCTTTGCACTGTGATCATCTGTGTGACTTTGCAGGTAACGGAGGCAATTTAGTACCTCAGTATATTGACTGCTCGTTCACAGGAAAGGCTTTCAGCAGGCTCGTTGTTCATTTGGAGGATCTGATCACCAGGGAAAAGCTTGCCGTGAGCAGAGCCTCCTGTTGGACAGAGAAGAAGTAATTGGTGTTCACGCCAGGAGGGCCCAGACCCCGTGGGTCACTGTGGCATAACCTAATGGGAGGCTGATCCAGTGCCCTGGGCACCAGCTCAGCCCCCTTCCTGCCCCCCACCCAGCTTTGGACTCAAAGGGATCTATTTTCCTGTTTACAAAACATGAATAATATATCTACCATCCATCACCTTCAAGGGATAGTAGGAAGCCGTCTTGAGAAAGAAAACTAGCAGAAACCCCCAGAATCAACAGAGCTAGCCATTTAATGCATTCATCTCTAAAGAACTCTGGGGTGTGTGTGTGTGTGTGTGTGTGTGTGTGTGTATAAACTGAAATCAGTAGATTTTAACTAAGTCCAGATCTAACATCGATACACAGCTAATGTATGGAAACAAATACTAGACATTTCCAGCCTGCTCTTCTTCACCTTGATAGAGCCTATATCTTACAAAGACTCAAGTGAAAACAAATCAATAATTTCTATTACTCTCTGGCCAGCAACTCTCCCCAGCCCGGAGAATGCAGGGTTTCAGAGAAGAGGGCCAGCTGATTCAAATACTATCACTGCCCCAAGACTGGCTAGGGAGCCACGGGTGGGCAAAGCCCTGCTCCAGGCCAGCAGGAACCTGGGGTTCCGATCAGCAGGTGCACTTGGGCTTCCCCCCACCTCAGCACCCAAGAAAGGTACAAAGCTCTAGCCAGAATTAGGTCAGCATTAGACGTGCCCTTTCTAACTTCCTGGGGTAGCATTTTTGAAATTATGTTCTAGGACAGAGAGATAGGAAGAGATCCAGGGCTATTTCTCCCCCTCCTGAAAAACCAAACTCCTTTCTTGCTTCCCAGTCCACCCCTACCTGCTGTGACAGCCACCACTGTGAGGGGAAGGCTCTCAGAAATGTGAAATCCGTAGTCCTGGAGGAGGGCATCTTTGTCTATTTTTACTGTGTGTTTCACAGGCGTGAGGGTCTGGATTGGGATCCCGGGGGTCCCATCAGCTGCAGCAACTTTAGCCCTGGAAGAGAAGGAGTATTATTTAAAAAAGAGAGAGAGAGAAAGAGACACAGAGGGGACTGTAGGTAGTGGTCACAAACCGGGACAGCCCTAGGCATCCTGAAGGAGGGAGATGCAGCACGGAGAACACCCCCAACGCTCCTCTTGACGGAGCTAAGTAAGGCACAGACACCGGTGCATGGAACACCCGGTTGAACACAGCACCAGGCTCTAGAACAGAAGTCGTGAAGTGCTCTGGGCATTCAGAGAAGGGGGAGAGCAGTTCTAACTTTGTGGGGTGTGGGATAAAGAATCAGGAAAGCATTTGCTGCCTGGAAGAGGGGACATTGGAGCTGCACCTTGGGAGAAGTCGAGGGTATATCTATGCATCCCAGGTCCTGGCACAGAAGATAATTCAGTAGCTGTGGCAGAGCGGATGGACGCAGGGATGCGGGGATGCAGGGGGGCGGGGCCGGGGACATAGGGATGCGGGGATGCAGTGGAGGGAGGGCGTGGGGGCGTGATACAGAGACACCGGGAAACAGGGATGCAGGTACGCGTGGCCAGGCATCAGGCAGGAGGCAGTGCTTCAGGAGAAGTACAGAAGAGGAAAAACAGGGACTGTAAACAGGAAGGAGGTATTGCTCCGTTTGGATGTCTGAGGCTGACTAATCCACAGATGGATAGTTCCTTTGGTGATTTTGTTTTTTCTTTTGTGCTTTCCGATGAATTCCACTTCCCTTTCAACTAGGTAACTGTGAGGATTCCAACAGGAAATCCCAGAGAGTGAAGATTCCCCCTAGAGTGATCCTTAAAAACATATATGTTCTCTATAAATCTAAGAGCAGGCAAGTTGAAAGTCTGTATTTTCTTTCTCTCAAAACCACAAGTCGTGAGCTATTTCTCATTTGTCTGTGACAAATGACTTTCCCCCCCTGCGAGTCAGTGGTCCTTTCTGAGAAGGGTCAAACGGGGATGAGATGAGGCATTTACTGTCATAATAAACGACAGAATGTGGAGGAGTAACAGCTCCCCAGGGGCTCTGCGGTTAAGCCCTATCATTTATTCTCATCCATTTACCAAATACTGTCAGGAACTCTGCTTAATGCAACAGGACCCCACTTATCTGAAAATCACATGTCAGTGGTAATTATCTCAAATTTCAACAAGAATCGGGGAACCCAAAAACTGCTTCAGGGAGCCAAAATGCATGGGACAAACCCAGGTACAAGACCTCATGCCCATCAACCATCAAGGAGCTTCTCACACCCCAGCTCAGAGTCGATTTAAGCTGTCTCACCCGATGATGACCTGACCCAGCTGGCTTAGAGACAAAGAGAGGATTTCTCCTACACGAGTACAGGGGTCACACAGAGAAGCGTCTGCAGAGGGATCTAATGAGAGAGAAGAAACCAAAAACTGAACATGTAGAGTGAATAAAGCCAGTAGCCATCCCTGATTAAAAAATAACACAAAACAAAACCTTAAAGCTACGAAAGGGCCTTTCCAAATAATAATGATACAGTATACTGGGTGCCAAAAACCACATGTATGTTCTTTTTAAAAAGAGCAACAGGAAGGATACTCTAGACATTTCTCGTATTTAACATGGGGGGGGGGGCAAAAGGCACATGATAGTTATCAGAGAAGGAAAAACAGTAAGAGGCATAATAAACACAGGAAATGGAGAAGTCCCACTTGTTTTTAAACAGACGATGATAGTACACTAGAAAATGATCCATAAAGAGGATTGCTGGTGCTAAAAAAGATTAGCAGAGTTACAGGATAAAAGCACCAAACACAGCCTCAAAAAGCCTTCACTAACTCATTGAAACAGATTAGTTGAATGTGTATTAGGAGCCAGGCTGATATATACCAAAAACACAAGCGACAATGAAAACACAGATAAACTGAACTTCATCACAATTAAAAACTTTTGTGCTTCAAAGGGCGCAATTAAGGGACTGCTGGGTGGCTCAGTCGTTTGAGCATCTCACTCTTGACTTCTGCTCAGGTCAGGATCTCAGGGTCATGAGATCAAGTCCCACACCCAGCTCTGCACTTAGTGCGGGAGTCTGCTTGAGATTCTCTCTCCCCCTTTCCCTTTGCCCCTCCCCCAGCTCACGCTCACATGTGTTCTCTCTCTCTCACATAAATAAATAAATCTTAAAAAAAAAGGACACAATAAAGAAAGTGAAAAAAATCCACAGAATGGGAGAAAACATTTGCAAATCATATATTTGATAGTGACCTTGCAGCTGGACTATATAAAGAATTCTTAGAACACAAAAGAAAAATAACTCAATTAAAAAGTGAGCAAATGATTTATGTGGACATTTCTCCAAAGAAGACACACCAACAACCAGTAATGACATGAGAAGAACAGCAAATCAAAACTGCAATGCGATACCACTTTATATCCACTAGGATGCCCATAATCAGAAAGACAGGTCAAGTGTTGATGAAGATGTGGAGAAAATGGAACCCTGACATTGTCTGGCAGTTCCTCAAAAGACTAAACGTTGAACACCATATGACCCAGCGATGCCACTCCTTTGTATATCCCTAAGAGAAATGAAAACATATGTCCACACAAACTTGCACACAAATGTTCATAGCAACAATATTCATAATAGCCCCAAAGTGGCAACAGCTCAAATGTACATCAACTGATGAAATGACCAAGAAAATATTCCACAGCAGAATATTATTTGGCAACAAAAAGGAATGAAATGCAAATACATGGCGTAACAGGGATCCACTTGGGACACATTCTATTACGTGAAAGAAGCCAGACAAAGAAAAACACACACTGTGTGACTTCACTTAAGGAATATGTTCAGAGTAGGCAAATCTATAGAGACAAGTTAGTGGTTGCCAGCTGAGAGAAGGAGAATTCTGGGAGGGAATGGTGAGCGATTGCCAATATATACAGAGTTTCTTTTTAAAGTGAAAAAAAAATCTTCCAAAATGGATTGTGGTAATGGTTGTACATCTCTGTGTATGCACCAAAAAACAATGAATTGTATGCTTTAAGTGGGTGAATTGTATGGTAAGAACATTGTAGCTCAATAAAGCTGTTTAAAATAAGGTAAATCAGTTTATTTTTTTAAAATATTTTATTTATTTATTTGAGAGAGAGAGAGAAAGAAAGAGAGCATGAGTGGGGGGGGGGCAAAGGGAAAGAGAGAGACAATCAGACTCCCTGCTGAGTGCAGAGCCAGACACTGAGCTTGATCCTAGGACCCAGAGATCATGACCAGAACAGAAGTCCAAAGCTTAACCAACTGAGCCACCCAGGCGCCGCAAGGTAAGTCAGTTAAAAAAAAAATTCTATGGGGCACCTGGGTGGCTCAGTGGGTTAAACCCTCTGCTTTTGGCTCACGTCATGATCCCAAGGTCCTGGGATCAAGCGCCTTGGGCTCTCTGCTCAGCAGGGAGCCTGCTTCCTCCACCCTCTGCCTGCCTCTCTGCCTACTTGTGATCTTTCTCTCTGTCATAAATAAATAAAACCTTTTTTTTAAGTTTAAAAAAATTCTGGGGGGAAACTGGTTACGATACAAATATATGAAAGATGGGCATAAGTATATAGAGTAAAATACCCAGATTTCACATGCTCAAAGCAAGTGAATTGACAACTTACACATAAAGAAATAAAGTCAGTAAATAACATGGAAAATGTACAACCTTATTAATTAAAGAAGCACAATTGAAAGAGTTACAGAGTACTATTACATGTCAACTAAAGCACCAAATATAAATAAAAATAATAAAGCCCAACATGTGTGGGCTTTGAGATTTAAAGCTGACCGTATAAATTAGCTATTCAACCTCTCTAGAAAATAATTAGGGAAGCTGTAACATGAATTTAAAATGTGGTCATTTTCTTCAACCTTCTGTTACCATTCTGCCATTCCTCAAAGTAATAACCTCAAACAAAAAAAAAATTATTTGTATTAGACCATGAGCTCCTAAAAGACAAGGGTAGTATCTATTTATTCTGTGTTCCCCAGGCCTAGTAAAGTCCCAGAATAGAGTGCCTCTTAAATATTCAAATATATTTATCATAGCTTCATTTAGAATAGTGGAAAAATACAAAGTAACTCAACAGAGGATAAACCAAGCATAACAAAGAATTACTCCAAGACTCTTCATCAGTGAAGTATCACAAGCCTCAGAACTTTAGACAAACATGGAAACACAGCTTAGAAAATACCCTTTCAGGGCATCCTCTAAACTATAGTTCAGATTCCCTTCCTAAGGCAGAGCTTGGATTATTCTAGACCTAAATTCTCTGAGTGCTGAAGGAAGATCTTTTGCCCACAGGAAGCATTTGTGCTTACTAGGTGAATATGTGAGCAAAATACTGTATACAGAAAGCAGGATACAAAACAGTACTTGAAATGACTGGCAAAAATGAAAATGTATACATAACCATTAATAAATAGCAGACAACTTGAATGTAACAGAGTTCAATATTTGTCATTTTCCTTTGTTTGCTTAATTGGCAATACAGCTCAGCCCTATGACTAACTAGGACGCATCTTTTCCACGTCCCAGAGCTCAGTAAATGGTATCACGAGGACTCTTGGGAGCCATTCTCGACTTTACCCTGCTCTTATCCTTACTATCTGATCAATCACAACACCAAAAGATCTCTAAGGATGTCCATTTCTGTCTCCTCAGTCACCATTCCATTTCAGGTCACCATTACCTGTCCTGCAGATAGATTTCTCCAGTAGTCTCCAAACTGGTCTCTTCACTTTTCACTTTTGTCTCTCCTGAATCCTCTCCATCCAGTACCCAGACTGATTTTACAAATGTAACCGTGATCGGATGTCTCCCTTGACTGGTGGCCTCATCCAAAATCCTTGATATGGCTTAATACAGCTCTGGCCCACCACTATAACCTCAACAACCAAGCCATTCATTCTCCTGATATTCTTGTTCTAGCCAAACTAGTCTCCTCTGAGTTCCTCAGATATCCGGTCTTCGCACAAGCTCCTCCCTTTACCTAGAATCCTCCCCTCAGCGCCATAACCCCTTACAGCACACACTCTCCAGAAATTTACCCAACAAGCTCAAACCCTACTCTGTCTTCTGCTTTGGGCAGAACTATCTCCTTCTGTTGAATGCACGCACAAAACATGCACATATCTTTTAGAAATATACATAATATTTGCAATGACCAACATGAAGTCTCTTGTCCTCTCTAGACTACAATTTGTGAGGCAAAAACCATGTCTTTTTTGTCCCATGTGCCAAACTCAAAGCTAGGCATAGAATAAGGCTTACTAACATATGACAAATAAAAGAAAAGCAAACCATACCACAGGGTTAAAATAGAATCCATTTGGATGCTTTTCAAATGGGTAGTCTTCAGTTATCTGACTTTTCCCTTGAGAAGGGTTCCTCAACAATGGTAGACAAA
Organism: Mellivora capensis; assembly: GCA_004024625.1. NCBI lineage: Eukaryota > Metazoa > Chordata > Mammalia > Carnivora > Mustelidae > Mellivora > Mellivora capensis. The sequence goes on along the minus strand of PISX010004770.1, from coordinate 1,142 downwards.
CAAGGCCCCACTGTGTTGACTTATCCCTGCACGGTGTCTGTAGCTTTGATCCAAAGTCTGCGTTTGACATTTTTCCCGAAGGCCACATTTCAGCTTTTGTTTGGAAAGGGATTGCTTGAGAACATGACCAAACTGTGGCTTCTCCTCACAAAGACTGTTTAATATTGGACAGGGAGCTGAAGGAAATGCTCTCTGCAGCTAAATTTCCTCCTTTGAGGCATCTTACAAATACCAGATTGAGCACTGATAATCCATAAACCTATTTCTGGTTCTCTTTGTAATGGCTTCAAACCACACATCTGAGGTCATTCTGATGATTTTACATTGGAACAGCAGAAGACCCGCGGCTCCACTGTGGAATGGATCTAGCCCACAGCAGGACTAGGGGAAAACAACAACACATTACTTTCATCATGAAAGTAGCCTCATGGACACAAATTCTGTATTTTATGGGTCATTCATTCATATCGAATTGACCAACACTGGAAAAGGGAAAAAATACCACATGGAAATAGATTATGCTTCTGATATTTTCTGGCTTTTTATCTATTCTCTGGTATATCAGAAAATATATTTTGCTTCTATCCTGTAACAACAAAGAATTCATCTCTGAGTTCCAGCAGGATGTGGAGAAACTATTTTGAATCTATGTTTAACAATGTATTAGATGTTCAGCTTGAATGAGTTTAAAAGCTAAAGTGTGGTTTAAGCTGGATTTTTAATCTAAGGTTGATTCAAAGAAAGCAGAAATAGAGGGAGGAGTCCCCCCCAGGAAGAAAGGTAGCACGTAGTCATAATCATAGGACTTTGCTTATGACAGTTTCTAGGGACCATCCAATGAAGGACTGGGAGTATATGCTATAGGGCCAAGGCCTACCATTAAGAGAAGCACTTATTCTATTATTACTTCAAAAAAGAGATTTAGAAGATGAGGGGACATTCTTGAACTTCATAAAATCTATCTATGAAAGACCCACAGCAAACATCATCCTCAATGGGAAGAAGCTCACAGCCTTCCCATTGAGATCAGGAACAAGACAAGGATGCCCACTCTCACCACTCTTGTTCAACATAGTATTAGAAGTCCTAGCAACAGCAATCAGACAACAAAGAGAAATAAAAGGCATCCAAATTGGCAAGGA